>BMAO01022652.1:0-161559 GCA_019973975.1 Trichonephila clavata
TGTTTCTGTGTAACAGATTAAAATATAAATTACAAAAAGAATAATACTACAGATCAAATTCTTTCTTGCAGTTCGTAGCATGATTATGTGATATATTCTGCATTTTTTTGAAGTACTGTAAGTAGAATAAAGAATGCGATGCGTGAAAGGTTGAATCATAGAAGTTCATGAAAGTAATTAGAATATGTACAGATTTTTTTCCGTCTATGTCTTTCTGAAAAATTATCATTTATTCGTTAAGCAACGTTTGTCAAAAAATCTCTCTAAAAGTCTTTGAATTCAATTGTATCAACACCTATGTATTACTGAAATTTCAGTTTAAAAATAAGACTACTTAAATCACTATAAAAACGGCTGTGAGTTTAAAATAGTGAAACAATATTGACTAAAGGTCGATTCGGAATTTTTACGACATGGATTTCCAAAGCAATTTTCATACATTTTTAATCAAACATAGTCTAAATGGTAGAGAAAAGGAAGAATGCGTTATTTTTTTTAATTCTTTCGGACAGATTTAACAATGTTCTAACTGCGATTTGTTTTTCTCTATAATATAATCGAATTATAGAAGAGCTTATAAGTGCTTCAAAAATACAGAAATATATTTAAGCTAGCTTTATTTTTATCTATCATATTATGGATTTAATATGCAAAAACAGAAAAATAGAGGGAGAAATTTTTTTAAATGCGTAGAATTTCACCTTCATGTCCTAAAAAATCTCAAATTTCAACAGAAAAAAGTTTATTATAACTATATATATAAAGGCTAGCGAACATTTCACTTTAAAATTCAGCATTCATGTATCTGTAAGGAAAGTGTTATCTTGGATATTACTTCTGAAATGACGTAGTTTCTGAATAAAATTCAAACAATTAAACTTCACGTTTTTTTTAATGAATAATAATTAAAAAAACATATTACAAACTACATAATTTTAAAAAATGCTAATTTGGGAAAATCTCACAGAGAGCAATTAATGAAATAAAACTTCCTTGATTGTATCTTGTTATTTTATAACAATGATAATTACTTAGGAAAATTTTACTTTTAAACAAAGACAAAATAAATTAAAATCTATCCTTCAAAGGTCGAAATGAAACGTACGCACAAAATAAAATAAAATAAAATAAATCTACAATTTGACGAGAGGAATAAAGGATGATTAAATTTAACCTTTTGATATATATCTTATGCTTCTTTTTATTTATAAAACTGAACTCCCAACAATAAAAATTTCTTAATATTTATTGTTCTTATACGTTAATTGAAAAATAATAATTGGTGCTGGTTTTTTTCCCTTCCATTTTTTAAGAAAAAAAATTTTTTAACACTTTTGTTTAAGTAGCATATTTTCTAATATAATCGAAAATTCCGCCATATTTTTGATAAATCATATTAATAATTTATATACGTAAAATCCGGCATATAATGCGCACCGATGCTTTTAAGCTGCAATTTTTAGTTTTTAGGTATATTCACCACGCGCGCGCATATAACGCGCACCATTTTTAATGAAGAAACCTGAAATATACGTGGAGAATTCTCTTATATTTTGAAGTAATTTATTCGAGGTATTATTTAATAAGTTTTAAAAAACAAATAATGTTAAAAAAATGAAGTCAATTCCCCAACTAAGAAAATTTTTACTTTAGTTAGTTTTTATTAAATGGTTACAATTAATATAAATATGAATATACATATGACAGAATCACAATATTAAGTTTCAAAGTAGAAAGTGATTTTCCTGGCAATTTTCCATTTTCCTTTCTAAATATGGTGTTGGACTCTTGTTGTTTGTTACTATTCATTCATCAATTAAATTTAATTATTCCAATAAAATAGTAAGTAAAAAGAAATCACATTCTCAGAAATTAGGCCGCCCCAAGTGGGATTCGAACCCACCACCATTGAATTAGAATTCCAACGCATTATCCATTGTGCTACAGGAACACAAAGAGCGATTTTTCTTTTTATATATGGTGTTGGAATATATATATGGAGAGTATGAACTAAGAGTAGGAATTTATAAAAATAGTGTACTAGTGTACTTCTAGAACTACAGCCCTTTAAGTTGTTTAAGGAATGTCATTTGTTTTGAATAAACAATATTTCTATAAATTCTGAAGTCTAATTTTTTTCTACTCTAATTTTTTTTTTATAAAAAAAAGCTCTTATTTTTATACAGGAGTATAACGCGCACCCCCCCCCCCCCGCGTAAATGTCGATCTTTTTTTTTGTTTTAAGTGCGCGTTATACACCGGATTTTAAGTTAAATATTAGTTGCACATTTTATTTTTCATTTACTCCCCCCCCCCCCCCCATTCTTCTTAGTTTCTGAAGTTAACGAAAACTTCTTAACGATATTATTTCATTAAAATTTTTTCGCTTATTTTTAGCTAGCTCAAAAATATTCTTTTCTAATTATAAATCATTCGAATTAACAATTTTCCATGATTTGTGAAGAAGAAAAAAGTATTGTTTGTCCTATTTTATTCCACTGAAAAATAAAGACTATTATCATGATTTTGAAACAAGTATAACAATAATAAAATAAAATAATCATTCTACTTTTTTTTTAATGTTTGAGTAAATATAAATGAATAAAATGATGTTTTGGAATATATAAATATAGATATTTATATTCTACATGTACAGTTTTGCGAAAATCCATAAGAAAAAAAATTAACGCATGCGACAGCTTTGCCAAAATCGTTTGCGAATGCTACAAATACATTTTACTTACGTGTAAGCGCTGAAATTAATTACCATTACTATAAATTGCAGGAAATAAATAAATCCAGCTGATCAATCTCATTATGCGCAGTCGCAACATCACATGAGAGGGGGGATTTAAGATTAAACAGTATTAAGAGCGCATGCGTAAACGATACGGGGAATTCCCGAAATCGAAGACCGAAAGTAAATGATGGCGTTATTTCGTTTTCAAAGAGTATGTATTGTTTTCTTCCATCTCAATACACGCTTTGTCATCTGGTAATTTAGAGAAATTATAGTTTTCACAATGACCGTGTGAATCATCATGAGTGGTAACCATTATTACTAGTTTTCTTTTCTTCATCTTATTTTAAAGTGAAAATAATTTATTTCTCGCTTATAAAGTTTACCGCAGAAAAAAAATGTTTCAGCATTTTTATATAATAAAATTAAAAAAAAAGGATTCAAATAATTTACAAGCATATCTTCTGGTTGAAAAATTAAAACAAAATATAGAGAAATATTTAATAACGAATACAATTCGCACATTCACGTGCATATTGAAAATGATATTTATTTCATTTGAAGTTATTGTTAATTTATACATACAAGAATCAGAAAATTATTCTATAAATAATTTTTAAGAATGAAGTTTAAATAAATCATCAAACATATATTTTTTATATTATTTTTTTATTTTTACGATTTGCATCTAATTTGAAAACAAAAACTAGGAATTTGAAAGGTAACTTTCACCTAACTTCATTTTTAAAAAAAACTCTGGGGCTTAGGAAAGGTTGAAATTAATTCTTAAATTAAATTTTGGTTTAAAAAGACAAATTTAAATTTATATTGTTAGTGTTTAAAAAAGTCTTATTTTATGTAATATATCATCATTTATCAGAAACGTAATATTATTAGACATCTGCGTAGAATTTTATCAATTAACAGTATAGTTACATTATTTTCAGACGTAGAGAATACTCAAAATTATTTTTCAAATCAAAACACAGCGCAGAGTCATACATTCATCTGATATCGTAGTAATTCGTCCAATCGTACATTCACAGAATAACATCAAATTAGTAAACAATAAAATGTCGTTTGGGATAAAACAAAGAGAAAAAAAAATGTTTTTTCGATAGCATCAAAAAAAAAAATTATCACGAAATGAAAAGGCAATGATTAAACTGACATTTAGAATATAAAGAAATTATTAGCCACACTAAAATTTTCATTCCCTAGTGGGAACATTTTTAGGATAATGTATTTTGAATGCAATTTATAAATCATATAAAATAATAATAATAATAATATTTTTACTACGCAAATATTAAACTAATATTCAGATTATATACTAAAACAAAACAAATGTAAGGGAACTGATTTTATTAAAATTATAGAACCAGTTTTTACAATACACAGGATTTAAGAAAGAAAAGAAATGAAGTGAAATGACACGAAGAAACAAGATGTAGATATTAAAAGAGATATATAGAAAGTTCGGCAAAATACTTGATTTCGTAAAATAATATTGGATGATTCCGTAAAAAATTTTAAACCTTATGATGTGTATTTATTTACATGATATCGGTAAAATAAATACCAGATATTTCTAGTTTTTTAAAGACGTTAGCGAATTAAGTAACACATGGCACGCGCACATTTAAGGCTCACGAAAACTGCTCAAATCTTCATAGTTTTTTGTTCTTTCGGATGTTTTCTAGATTTAATGAAGAAAATATAGAGTACTTCCAAAGGATTAACATTATTAATCAACTAGCCATTAACTTAACGCTTCGCAGGGTTATTCAGGATGATGCGTTACTACATATATTTTTAAATTTTTGATATCTAAACCCTAGTATTAAGCTTTGGATTGTATTGAAAAATATTTTTATAGCCCTCCCCTATTAATTAAAAGATAAGACTTGAATTTCCAAAACGGAAATATAATTATCTTTTACACCCCCGTAGCCCCCTCCCCAAAACTCATTTTCAGCAGGTCTCTACTCAACAAAATAAACATGCTTATAAAATTTCAATGTAGGTCTTTTAGTTCAAAAACGGGGATTCGTATGTATAACGCCGCCTTAACTCCTAACAACCCCTTTGTGGCAGTCGATTTATGTAAAAAAAAACTCGTTCTTAGCGGATCTCTACTCAATAAAAGGAACATGATAACTAAATTCTAAGCTTGCAGGTTCAAAGACAGAATTCTTTTTTCATTCATACGCCCCCTGCAAAATTATTTCCGCAAAACCATTCTTAGTAGATCTGTACTCAAAATAAATGTATCAAATTTCAAGTCTGTTGGTCTAATATTTTTAAAAGGATATTTTTTTATCTATAACGGCTCCCTTTTCCTTTCGCAATCCCCCTTTAGAGTCGATTTACGCAAAACTTGTTATTAGTAGATCTCTTCCCAGCAAAAGAAACGTTCTTACGAAATTTCAAGTCTATAGATATCTATTAATTCCGGAGAAATCGACATGAGAAAAAAAAAAAAGTGGTCTTTTTTCTTTATATATGAAGCACTGACGTGGCTAGCTCTGTGGGGGCCCTATATCAAAATTCCTTCAGGGCCCCTTTATTAGATATGGGAGCCGTGCTAGTGGGAATGTCGTTGCACATGTTGGGGTCCCTGTAGTTTGAGGCCCCGTATCATTGATACGGCGGTAGCTACGCCCCTGATATGAAGATTCAAACGAAACTTTAATTTTCAGATAGCTTAAGTATCATAAAAACCTTTCGATGACGTAAGAATGTTTAATGGGCGGTTTTATGCGAGCCATTTTAAAATAAACATGAGTTTCGAAATGGTTATCCCAAGCTACGCAAATACATCACGAGCACAAACATATGACATGATGAAAGCGTTGTCGATAAACGCATGTAAAGCAATTAGCAGCAAGTACTTTCAAAAGTTTTGCTCGATAAAATCACATACGTAATGGAATAAGGAAAATGTGGAATTATGCAATTCCAGTCTTTACTGACTTAATTTCACGACTGTAGATCTTCGTATAAATTTCATTGTACAAATTTCAATAAATATAATATTTTTTTAAGAAGTATGCATTCTTCGTTTTTATTTCTTCAGTGCTAATCACATTTTAAATTAACAAGGAAAAATGCAACCGACCATTTGGAAGGGGAAAAAAAAGAAGTGCACAAAAACTGAATAATTTTTTATCCTATAAAACAGGGGTGGGCATTAAGTCGATTGCGATCGACCGGTGGACTGCCGAGACATTTTGGGGTGACCGCCTTTACTAATACCCTAGATGTGCATGCTAAAAAAATGCATTTGTAGAGCACCCATGCCAACTAATCTGGAGACTGGGTGGACCGCAACACCTTGAAAAAGTTAGAAGTAGCCCGTACCCAGGAAAAGTCTGCCCACTCCTGCTATAAAACTAGGATACAATATATAACCAATAATTAATTTCGATATAAGTATTTCATAAAATTTGAAAATTAGAAAGGAGGAGGATTTGATTGAGATAGTTTTTTGACGTCGTGTTTCGCTATTGGTGTCGACCTCGCAATTTTGAACAGCAGGACGACACCTGAGGGGCTCTCCACTCTCAATACTTCCACATCGAGCCAACAAAAATACTTTAAACCTCGACAGATTTAGAGTGCATCAGCCCGGATACGGAGGGTCTTTACAGATGCAAGGACTCAAACCCGCGACTTGATTGAAAAAATGTCGGTCACGAATTTGCGACCACGACCACCATGATCACAGAAGAGATTTCGGACTCAACTCGTTGACAAAAACTGTAACTTAATTTTCTAACTATTTTTTTTTTCTGGTAAAGGTACAAAAGTACTAATCGTGATCATCATTTTTTTGAAAGATGCGAGTTCAATTTTTGAATAAGAAATCATCATTAGGACACAGAATGGGGTTGTTAAATATTTAAGTCGAATTACTGTTTTTTTAATGTAATATTTACAAAGAATGCAGAATTTTACTGCTATTATTACAATAATTAATATGAAAAGAAACACATACTGGAAATTTGTTCATAAACTTTTTGTACAGAATGGGACCCGTTTTTAGTAATTTTTTACCAATTTTTTGCCATTTTAGTAATAATAATTTCTTTTTCTCTTCTAAATTTTACCATATTTCTCTTAAACTTTACTAAATAAATCATAAAATTCAATATACACACTGGTGTCCAAAAGTTAAGCATAAATCGTAAAATGCAAAAAACATGGAGTAAATATTCGTAAAATTTTCCAAATTTCTTGCGGATATTAATTAGGTAAAGATGAAACATTGGGTTTATGCAAAACTTTTCAGACGACTACGTCCTGCGCGAAACACCGGCGCATGTCGGAACGCGAAGAAACAGATTCACGCAGCATAGGCAGTTCAGACAAGTTTCGTGCAACTGCTGTGCGAAGGAACGTTGTTAACCATCAAACAAGGTGAATGATGGCACAAAGACGCCAATTGGACATGTTTACGAAAGGAAGAATAGTTGGAATGATTGGAATCCTCGCGATCACAAAACCGAAGTGTCTCGAATTCTGAATGTGGACCAGTCTGTGATCTCAAGACTGTGGCAGAGGTTTCAAAGAACGGGAGATGTTGCCCGACAACCAGTATCAGGTCGACCAAGAGTCACAACCCCTCGCCAAGACCGGTATCTGGTAATAAGTGCGCGACGTCAGAGGGGCAGTACTGCCAGAGCACTGGGTTCGGCGTTCACAGTCGCCACAGGAATACGAATTTCGAGACAAACTGTTTACAGGAGACTCAATCATGCTGGCCTGTATACCAGAAGACCAGAAGTTTGCATTCCCCTCACGTCTGCGCATAAACGCGCTCGTTTGAACTGGAGTTTGAAACATCAACATTGGAGTGTGGGAGAGTGGGCCAATGTGATGTTCAGTGACGAGTCCCGGTTTAGTCTGAGTAGTGATTCTCGGCGGGTAACGATATGGAGAGAACGTGGGACACATTTTGAACCAAGAAACATAACGTAAAGACATCATTTTCCCTCAAGGGGAGTAATGGTATGGGCAGGCATCATGATGGACGGCCGCACAGACCTCCATTTCTTTGACACGGGGTCTGTGACTGCTCAAAGATACAGAGACGAAGTTCTTGAGCCTTATGTTCGCTTGTTTCGAGGTGCTGTCGGTCCTGACTTCATATTCATGGATGATAATGCGCCATGTCACCGAGCGGTGCTGTTGGATGACTTCCTTGAAACGGAAAACATGTAGCACATGTCGTGGCCTGCGAACTCCCCTGATTTAAATCCTATCGAGTAAGTATGGGATATGCTCGGGAGACAAATTGCAGACCTTTCGCCCCACCAAGTTCCGTTACAGAACTGAAGAGCTGAACAAACGGCTCCAAGAAGCTTGGAACCGTTTGAGCCCACAACTCATTCATCATCTCATAGCAAGTATGGTAAATCGCTGTGCAGCGTGCCTGGCTGTCAGAGAGGTGACCACACGCCTTATTAAACTGCAGCATCAGTATTTTATTTAATGTTTTCTTTCATTTTTTCTTTAAAGTGTGAATCCTTGCTATGCTCAGTTTTCTTTCAAACTGCTACTTTGGACAAAAAATTCATTATTATCATTCTTTTTATTTGTTTCCTTATTTTATAACCATTTTACACTCGCACATCACGTTTCCCGCCATTCTGATTTACAGTTCCTTCTTTATTCGCATAATTACCAATTATGCTTAACTTTTGGACAGCCCAGTGTGTATATATATATATTTTAAAAAAAGTTGTCGCAAGTAGTCGAATACCTTAAAGCGAAAATAAACCTGTTAGAAATCGTTTGTACACATGCAAATGACTTTCAGAAGAAAGCAGTGAAATTGTGCAAATTAAAATGAATGAATTGAAAGAAATATTTTCCCATTTATATAAAAACGTAATGGCTATCTCACAAGCAGCAAAAATGCTATCGAAAATTTAAATAGTAAAATTTACAGATTACCGTACTGATAAAAATGTTTTCATTAAATTAAAACTGAATTCTCTCTCTCTCTAAAAACAATAAATTATAATTCTATAAGAAAGAATTTTTTTCTGTTTAATAGACTACCTTAATTCCAATGCATGTATTTCCTTCAATTAGGGGCTTCCCCGTTTTAGTTTCGACCTTGTTATTCTCTCAAATTATCACAGACAGTATGTTTATTCTTGCGTTTATCAGTTTCAAAAATCTTTCAAGAAGATATTTCAAAAAAAGATTTGCGAATTTAAATAATCTCTGTGGAATAAAACTTTTTATCTCGGAAACAATTTTTATGTAAATAAGATTTAAGATAAAATGCAACACAGAAAAACGTTTAACGAAACTGAAATTAACAAAAATATATCTGTTGCCATTTTATAAAAGAGTATTTTTAGAGGTCTCTAATTTATTCGGAAAAATATCACACCTAATAAGAAAGCTTCAAAGTTACTTAGAATATTAATTTCGTGATTTTACAATGCATTTTCTTTGTATAACCAATTTTTTTCGTAAAAACAAGAGAACCTTAACCTCTTTTTATATCAGAATTTTAACTAATACAAAGTCGTCTTTTCCAGCACACACACACAATCTATCTTAATTAGATAGTTAAACTTCTGATAAGCAGAGAGAGTTTTGAATCAAAACCGTTTAATTGACGATTTGTAGGGAATGTAAGAAAAACAAAATGATTTTTCAGAATATCAAATTCCTCACATAACACTGATTGAGAAAATTGCTTAAAAATTTTCATTTAATACGCATTGTAACAATAATGTATATTGTTTTTCTAATAGAGAATTTTTTTAACTTGTGTGCAAAACACAAGTTTTGTCATTTTCCCTATATATATATATTTGGTGTTTCAGAAAACAAGCTAAATTTTTCATTCACAATTGCGCTTTTTTAATATTTAAAACAAAAAAACAAAAACAAAAAAAAAACAGGAATTTCTTTGAAAATTTAAAATTTTTTTCAATCGTGCGCCCGTTGAAACCTGACGAAACTCATGTTTCTCCGGTATAAAGAATACTTTTCATATTTCAATTCAAATATATTTGAAGCAAACGCAATATAATGATTCCAATTTAATAACAAGAAATGAGATATTGTTTGAATATAGTCATAACTCTGTCAAACTTCAGAATCAATAATTTTTTAGAAAGATATGCAGAAAGAACTAGAAAAAGTTATACCGATCCATTATTCTATCCAGCGCCTATTTTTTTTTTTTTTAAATATGCTTTTACCAACGTTTTGTACAATAAATGATTTCCAGTGATTTGTTTTTTTCTTACAGCACGAATTTTTGATCTCAAGTATTTCAGTCCCTAAGAAAGAAATTTATCAACAAAATTTCGTCATTAAAAAACATTTTATGAAATATTATTAGGCTTTTATTATTATAGGACATTCGTTTCATTTCTCAGAACTTCGTCAGTGATTTATACATATATATATATTCATTTCAAGCTTGCAAGAAATCATAAGTTGTCACAATAATTTACTATTTTTCTTCGGAAGAATCACAGAGAGGTTTTTATTTATATATTTAGTTTGAACTATTTAATGGTTCTCATGGTTATTAGCGAGAATTTTTCTAGATTCGTAATTTAAATTACATTTTTACTCAAATTATTTTGTCCCGAGACATATTGTTGATTTCTCATTTTGTAGCTAATCTTGCACAAGAACACGTCTGTTCAAGATGATTCTATACATACAAGCACGTGAAATGCGAGTATTTCCAAGATTTAACTTCTACAAGAGAGTCACAAAATCATTTAAAGAACTTTTTTTCAGAAAAAGAATACCTCCCCCTTTTTTTTAGTTGAACTATTTTTATTCTACCCAGTCATTTTTTCTTGATGACTGATTGATTTAGAACAGATTTAAAGAATAATCTTTTCTTTGGGAATCGGAGGTACATTCGAAATGATAATTGATTGACATCAAATTAAGAAACAGGACAGTTACGGTGGTTAAGGCTTTACAATTTTGAACCTTGGTCTGCTGATGAGATCGATATCTGATCAAACACCATGCAGAACAATGAATCTTTAGTGGCATCGAGACTGGTAACTAAGACTCGACTGAAACAAAGGCCGTGAGCACGGTACCTTAATCACTCGACTACTGCGGCCTCCCCAGGTATTTTGAAATTTTAAGCTACTTTCAGAGTATTGGTTTAATGCTCTGCATACTGTTGCATATTTTGTGTTTTAAAAATAACCAGTGTCTAAGCAGATGAGTTATAAATGGAAATATTAGTCTGAAGAACGAAAAAAAAAATGTATTTGATTGGTGCCATTCAAGTCTTTCGGTTGTTAGATGGCCCATTACAAAAAAAAAAAACAAAAAAATTACAAAATTTCCTTCTGTTTTGGGATAAATTAAAAATGCATTATCAAAAAATCCCAACAAAATCAATAAAAACAGTACAAAAATTTAGATCAATATGAATTAAGAAATTTTACTCATAAGGGATTATTCAAATTTAAAAAGCATAATATCTACCTGTCTCCATCGTTGTCGGATATCATGGCTACCTGAATCCGCAGCAGATTTAATTCTTTTCCATAAGCATTTGTTTTAGTTCTTTTGACCACGCTGTGTGGCGGACACTGAACCGCGGTATGGACTTTCCCCAAATTGCACATTTCTCCAGTAAGCGTCCTTTTTTCCAACGTGCCCTGTTCAAAGAACGGGTGCGGTTGGGATGCACTCAATTTGCGTTTTCGGTTCTCGACGCTGCACGGGATTGGAACGTCTTGGGAGTTGTGGGGGGCGCTGAAAGGATCTTGAGGCTCGGAATGATTCACGGTGGGACAGACCGCAGATGCAGGTTTCCGATTCATAGTCCATTTCATGTTATTCAATTCGAATTTTCGTGAACTTGATCGCTGTATAACTGACTCAGGTTCAAAACTTTCGTTGCTTTAATAATTCGCACTTGCTTTTATTGATGGCTGATAATTATTTTGAGCCTGGAAAAGAAATGAAAAACGTAAGTTAAATGAAAATAACTATTTATTATTTTATAAAGTTCATTTTGGGGAAGAAATATGCAAAAAAAAAAAGAAGAAAAATGATTGGGAAAATGATAATTAATTCTACATAAATTATTACAATCACTAGATTTATCTAAATCAAAACCACTGGGCACTATTAGCTTAAAAACTTTAATAATTCATATATGAAAACGAATTTGGGTAACACTACTTCCTTAACATAAAATAAATAATTATTTCGCTACAAAATTATAAATGATATTTTATACAATTGTAGTATGCATAATGTATATAGAGATGATATACGATCCAAAATTATAGTCATACATAAATAGAAGTATAATGCAAAATATAATAAAGATGAACGCAATTTTAATGCGCATTAAAAGATCCTTTTCCCCCCACAAAAGGAATTTGTGTGTTTGTACCACAAATGCATTTGATTGCAAATAAAATCTAAAGCTTAATAATTTTTAAATCCATTTCTGGTTTCGCACGCATGACTTTAGAAGTTCAGAATTTTCTCCAGACCAGGATTAGTTTGATTAGTCTGCGCATGCGCAAACTTCAGTCTCGTAAAAAGTGGAAAATAGCGCAACTTAATGTATTTCAGAGCGCAAAAAATAAATAAATAAATAAATTGTGAAATGCGCAGTGAAATTTTCGAAAAATTAAGATTCACACTGAGTGAGGTAAAAAAAAAAATAAAGTGAACACTATCTTGTTTTATCCTAGATAAATTGGCCTTAACATGAAGGTAAAAAGGCCATTTCGAATTAGAGTACGTAATGATATAATCTTACGAAAAATATCCACTTTCTCTTCAAACCCAAAATTGTGCCCCAATTTACAAGGCAAAAAAATGCACCGACAGAGCACAAAATAATAAAGGTTCCTCTGCAATTAAATTTTTTCTTGTGAGCTTCAAAAAATTTCTAAATATTTCTCAAGTATTTGTAATCTTTAAAAACGAACTAGTACATTAGATATAAAACACTTTCAGAAATCGAACAAAAAATGGAATTTTAGAGAGAGAGAGAGAGATTTTTACTATTTTTTCGCCGAGTCGAATTTCTTCTAAGTTTAAGGAGAAAATAAAAACTTAGAATTGATAGTACGCTCACAAATTCAGAGCGGTTGATATAAGTTTTTCATAATTAAAATAATGCTTTTTTGTATATATATATATATATATATTTTATTATTTCTCACAAAAACAAAATATATTGCATTTCATAAAATAAAAACCACTCAATAGAAGGATGCTGAAATATATTTAATTGAGCAACACTACAGCAAAAGTTTAGAATATCAATAGCATGAACCATAGAACAAATGAAAACGTGAAACAGCATTGCATTAAGTATAATAAAATATTTTTAAGTATTACAATAATAAAATTCTAGACATACAAATAAATCTGTGAGAAAAATAAAAATTGATGATTATTAAGTCACACAAGAACAACAATGACACATGTAATAATTTTGAACCTCGGTGAAATGATGAAAATTAAACCTGAACTCCCCCCCCCCTAACTTCTACTCCACACCAATATGGGGCTAGTAAGAATAAAATTCAAAAAAATAGAACAAGCTCTAAAGTCATTAAAATAAGCCAATACAAAATAACACGTAAAATAATATTTATTTTTCTTTAATGTTCTATATATATATATATATATATGAGTGAAAAAATAATATAGACAAACAATAATATAATTTTATACAACTATATTCAGAAATAAAAATAATTCATCATACAATTTTATGTACGAAACACATATTCGACGGTCAAAATAAATAAGTATTTATAAAAATGAATCCTATTATTTATGTTATTTTCACCTTAAATTAATTATTTTTTAACTAAATGAAAACTATTAATAAAATAATAAGTCACAAAAATATTCACAAATGAAGTGCATTACTATAAAAAAAAATATTAAGCATGCAATGTAGAAAAATACAAAATAAACAAAAATAAATTGTATCAATATTTAAAATGTATTATAATTGTTTGAACAATTAATTATTTGTTTGTATTAATCGTCTGACTAACATTTGATCAAAAGAAAAAATAGCACACTCACCTTTGAAAAGAAATTACTTCTAGCTGGCTGAAAAAATAGTTTATATATACCCTCCGTAAAAAAAGATAACTCCACTCTGATAGCCGAACCCACTATGATACACATTTCTTCCTAAGAACGCGATAAAACAATCGACAATTTCGGGTTTCCTACATGTTGGAAGGGAAAATCCCCTTCTCTGCTCCGTCATTTTCAAAAGTTGACTCGGGTTACCAGAATCTTCCACTAACGCCTTTTCTCGACGAGTTTTCGCTTGCTTGGCGAAAACCGAGATGGAACAGGTTTAAAAAAGGGGCTTCCCCTTTTTTATACTTTAATCGAACAAATTAGAATTTTGACCCATGGGATGGGTTTTGACCTCGTAGTAGACTATACATATCCTTAAATATGGTGTCACTTTGATCACTTATCTTGCTTTTTTTTTTCGAAACGTCTTAAGATTTCGGAATATTTTTGATAGAGCTCGATTATATATATATATATATATTTGAATAGCTAATTATTGCAGCAGAAGCGTCTTAATTTAATGTTTTTTTATCATTTGTATGAAATAAGAGAGTTATCTTACCTCTGTTTGTGGAAAATATGTGCTGTTTTAATTGTAAAAAGGTAGAAAATGTTTTAATTTTTTTTTTATTTTAAAGGTTAAAATTCAGATAATTTATTTATTAAGTATTAAAATTTTACAAATCATATACCAGTCATTATTATTTTTAACAACCAAGGAAGAAATATATTGATAAAAAAAAATAAAGTGCAGTTAAATAAAAATTCGAACAAAATAGGACATTTTTAATTGGTTCTTTAAATTGCAAAAAATTATTGAAATTGTTAGATTTTAACATAAAAAAAACTCATATTATTTATTTTCGGCTTAAATAATTTATCTTGCTTCTTGCATGTTGAAATTTTATAAATTACCTAACATTCGTTTTTTTTCCTTGTCCAATAAGAATAAAGATATATAAAAATAACACATTAAAAATGCAGATGACTAAGAAGGAAATTAAGAATAAAAAAAACCTCAGTCATACCTCATTATAGAAAATGCGCGTTTATCCATCTAATCAAATAGTAATTTGAGTGACAAAGCGTTTAATATTTCCTCCACTCCCCCATAGTACAATTTTCTTAAAAATTTCCTATGAATTATTTTCCTGATTTGAAAAAACAAATCATAAATATGTTTGATTCATTTTAAAATATATTCCCAATTAAAAAAAGCTCATTAATTTATTTTTACTCAACAGCTCTAGAACTTAAATTTAAAGAAATACGAGTACATATATCGGCAAACTTACAACCTGGTACAAAAACGAAGGGGAGGGGAAATCCCTTGTAAAGATCTCAACGACAGTTTCCCCTGTCACAAATTTCCAGTAATTTGGTTTCAGGAAAATTCCCGTAACCGTAACCAAATAAACATGTAACCCTGAATAATAATTAATAGCAAACTTATCAATGCTGTAAGTTTGATATTAGGTGAATATTCAATTATACTTATCAAATAAAATAATTTATTTTATTTGAAATTTATTATATATACATATATACCATATATATTCGAATCTAAGCCGCGCTTTTTTTTACAATGTTAATGCTATTGAAGATCGGGTACGGCTTAGAATCGAAGTCAGAGAAATTCGTTGGATTAGAGAAATTTAATATGATACTGATGGTTATCGCAATTACAGGTCTATGTATGTATGAAAGTTTTAATATAATAGCGGTAAAATGAATTAGTTTTTTTAGTTCTTACTTTAAATGTTTTAAATTTCATAAATATCGAATATTGATAATTTTTTTTTACACCATTTTTTAATTTTTCACAAAAACGTGCTGAGAATTTGAGTTGCGGCTTAGATTCGAGTAAATACAGTATATACATCAGTTATTTACGTTAAATATATTATAGTATGAAATGAATCAATAATATCTTTTTTCTATAATGATTGGAATTTGGTTCAACATTTTGTTGCTTTTTCATTTTTTTCGTGCTATATTAAATCGAATTCGCGGCATTTCTCAGATGAGAGAATAATATTCACACACATCGCACTGTAAACCTGAACGAAGTTCATACTTAAACAAAATCAATAGTCCCTCAAATGGGTTTAAAAATTCATTTTAATTAATTGATCACTGGTAACATCTGAAAATTTATCTAATGTCAGTTAACAGGAATACATTTGCATAATCATTATAACAGGAACTTAACACCATTTTTTCCCCAAGCAGTGATACTTGAATTTGGCAACAGGGAAAATTTTCACAATACTTCATAAGGAACACGGCAATCATAATTTGTGTTCCCTGTCTATATTTCGTGGGAAAAAATTAAAAATTTGCATTTTCCGAGAATAACCTGCTTCCAATATATAATTAGAGGAATATATTATAATTTTTATCTTTTAATCTAAAAAAAATTTTTTTGAAACTCTTACATTTCTTGAACATATTTTAATGTGTGAAAAATAAAACATTGTCTTGAAATAAAATAAGAAATGTTGCGCAGTTTTATCAAATTTACTGCCAATTAAATTTGTTCGTTTAATTTAATGTACAAAATTTTATTCTGAGAGAATAAAATTATTTTATTAGAAATAAAAAATTTTTGAAGGAGTAATAATCGTTTGCTACTGAATTATTGAGATTCATTTTTTTATTTCTGAAAAAATACGTGAGAAAATAAATATAGATATATGCCTTTTGAAAGTTAAAATAATTAAAATACAAACCTTTTAAAATTGATGAAAAATGAAAAGTTTTTTAAAAATATATAAAATGTATAAATTCTATTTAGTGATGAATATTGATGTGGAAGATTGTATAAATGAGGGAAAAAACATTAAAGCTACAAAAATACCGTTTAACTACCGTTGAATTAATTGTAATCACTACAATTCTTTTATTATTTTTACACTAAACTTTTTTTTTATAATTTTGACACTTAACTGCCTTACCTTTAAACGAACATTAAAGAGTTATAAAATGTCCTACTTTTTGGTTAATTCCTATTTCAATCATAAGATTCTAAAATTTATTTTGGAATTGTGAAAAAGTCTAAGAATAAGGAACAATAAATCTCATTGAATAAAAAAAAGCATAAGAAATACTCAAATGTTTTTAAAAATAAGAAACTAAAAAGAATCTCTATATTTGATTCGAATTTTAAGGAAAAATATTTCGATCATAATGATAATTATAATGGGAAATTTTTAATTTCTTAATTCTCCGGAATTTCAGTTAAAACCTTTGTAATTATTTAAAATAGAAAATTCATAATTAAATGGAAATGCTTGGAAAAAAAATTTAATACACAGATTTAGTGATTACTTTGTGAGTAAAAATTACTCAATTTGTTTTAACAGTTTTTTTATTTTTTATTATGAGTAAGAATCACACTCATTGTTCGTTTAAATGAAGAAAATAATTCATTCGTTGTTTCATCATCAAGAAGTATTATTCATTATTCATTTCCGCCGCCACCTTAGATTTGTGAGAGTAATGTTTTCAACTAACTCTGTCTAATCTAGACAATTGTATTTATTTAATTGCATTTGAAAGTAAAAAAAAAAGAAAAGATTGTTATCTGATTAATTATTTCCATTATGTTTTTTAAAGTATTTATGTAATCAATCTATTAATTCTGTTATTAGTCTTTCAAACCTTTAAGAAACTATTTTCCAAAGCTTTTTAAAAAGGTAAGGGATAAAAAAAATTTATATTTTTCTTTCTGTTGTAATTTATTGCAATAAAATAAATACACAATAATCCATTTTCTTTTCTTCAAAGACTCTCAGATTAAATTAATGTGTTCTCCAATTCAAGACGAAAACAGGAAGGTTTCCAAGTATTGATCTTATTAATTATAATACAATGTCGTTTAATTGCTGTTTCCAAGTTAATTTTTTGGTAATTAACAAACTTTTTACTTTTTAAAGAACCTGAATTTATTTTTTTACTTCAATTTGTAATGCGCATTTTTATGGATTAATTTTAATTGCGTCTTCATATTTTTTCATGATTGTCAGACGTTTCAACCAAAAAAAAAAAAAAATTCAAAGAAATTATATTTTGTAACAGATTAAAATCTAAATATTAATTGTAGCTCACTCTGTTCGAATATTTCTTGTAATTGGAAATATTTCTTTGTAAATATTTGTTAAAATTATATTTGCTAAAATGCAAAAATATGATACTGTTGCCAAACGATTTTTTTGTGCAGTTTCCAATATCGTAATCTTGCTTAGGATTATTCCATGAACAGAGTCAACAAATGAGTAAAAAAGTTATGTTGCAAAGAAGTATTTTAGATATGGGTGAGCAAAACTCAAGCAACTCCTTACATTTTTACGGTAATTCCGCAAAACAACAGCTGGCAATTATGAAAACCATTCTACAGTGGCACAACTTAGTACTTAGAGAATGATGAAAGCATGGTAGCAGATAAAAAAAAAAAAGGAATGGGATCATTATACAACACGGAAGGAAGCAGAAAAAGGCAGAATGTTCTCAGTACAGAACACTAACAAAAAGGAAAAACGAATAACCAAAGTCTCTTAATGAGGGGAATGTGATTTTCCCTAACTGCAATGGTTGGATGGTCTCGTCTATTCGTTACTCAACACCAAGTTATCCAATTGTGCTTCAAATAGGTGTACCCACTCTACAATGATCAATTGTGTTATTCGTTTTATCTTCGCCAGATAATATTACCATGCCATCTGAAATCTTCTCAAAATATCCTACGCATGTTCAGTAGGATTTAAATCAGTGGAGCACGGCGAACAAGCGCCTCACTACTAATATCTCCAATTTCTAGAAGCTCCTAAGAATGTAGTATCTGGTGTGACGTTTGAAACAATATAGGTAGCGTGATTTGAAAAAATAAAAATTTAGTTTAATTAAGTCACAGCTATTATTTACATTAATTTACAATTTAGTACTATTAGATGATTTTAGAGTCCCAATTTCTATTGCTTTGTGAGGGAGGGATCTTGGTGTCTGTTTTCTGCGAAGGTTTCACTCCAACTCTTTTTTCTCTTACGGCCCCTTCTCGGTCCTGCGGTTCACCGTTGTCGGCGTCTTTTTCTCTCCCTACATCCGGCCGTTGGCGGAACGGGCTTCTCCTTGTGTCATAGGTTGCCGGGGCTAACCAAGACACGTCCGCGCAATATATTAACGACTGCTGGTGTTTTTACACATGTGGTGATCAATTCTCCTAAAACTGATCCGGCCTTGGGAAGGAAGTCGCAGGTGTCCCTGAACTCAAGGTGGTTTCGTTACACTGGCAATGCAAAAACCGGATGATGGATTTGATGTTAGTTGCCTTAGTAACGGTAGAATAAGCTTGGTGGGGGGGGGGAAAGGAGTGCAATAAATTTGGTTAATATCCCCCCCCTTCTGAAATGGATGTAATATTACTTCTTTTATAAGATATTTCAATTGTGGTGCACGAAATGATACCATAACATCCAGTGGCGCAACATACACCCCGAATTGCCAGGGGCCAAAAGCCTGACTTTGCAGGGGCCCGAAAATTCTCCGTTACGTCACTGATAACATCATGGGTCCTAACATTACGATGTGGGCTTTAAAAACAAAGTCTGAACCAACGGCTTCCTTATTGTCAACCACAGAAAATAATTTTCACCTGGTTCTCTGTCTTACGCAAAAATATTTCGTAAAAAATCGTTGTGTCCAAAAAACATTCCAAGATAAATGTCTTGTTACGAAAAATAAGTTCTCGAAATAAACATGGCAAACTCTCAAGTGTCATTTTACAATAATTTGATAATGTTTCAACTTTTTTCTTGAATTTCTGATGACGTGTAAATTACTATAATGCAACATCAAAAAATTGATTAAAAAGATTACTTATTTTTTGTTTGGGTTTCATTTTAATCTACACTGCTAGCCACATAAAATGCAACACACTGAAAGAAGCATGCAAACCATGTGAAATTTAAATCATGCGTTGGCGGTGATAAAATATGCAAATCATTTGTATTATAGCGCAGACGCGCATCGCGAGCGATCGTAGCGCCACTCGCAAGTGCTATATAAGGGGAGAACAGATTGGCGATTTGAATTCGACCGAGGAAAAATAGTAGCCTATAGGGATTGCAGATTATCCTTCAGAAAAATCGGTCAACGTGTTGGACGAAACCAGGTAACTGTGATGCGGATATGTCATCGCTGGATGCATGAGGAAACAAAGGACCGACGGGGCTGATCTCACCCACTACGTTGCACCATTGCCCGTGATGACAGGCAGATTGTGCGCATGACAGTGATGGATTGCGCAGCCACATCACGAACCATAGCACAACAGATTCAGTGAGTTGCGCAACATTCGGTGTCCATTCGTACCATTCGACGCCACTTGCAGCAGAATGGATTATCTGCAAGGCGTCCATTGCTTCGTTTACCATAGACTGGAAACCACAGGCGTTTGCACCGCCAATGGTGCGATGAACGATGGACATGGACAACGAAATGGAATGGCATTGTGTTTACTGACGAATCCCGCTTCTGCCTGCAACATTACGATGGTCGGATTCAAGTTTGGTGACACCGTGGTGAGAGGCTGCTGAATTGTTGCGTTATGCATCGCCACACTGGTGCTGCACCCGGTATCGTGGTTTGGAGTGATATTTGACTTCACTGCCGCACCCCTCTAGTACGCATTGCCGGTACACTGAACTCCCAGCGCTTTATCTCTGAAGTGTTGGGGCCCGTTGTACTCCCATACATTCAGCTTTTGCTATCAACCATATTCCAACAGGATAATGCGCGACCGCATGTAGCACGCAATGTTCAAGAGTTCTACTTTACCTATCAGATTGAATTGCTTCCTTGGTTGACATGTCTCCAGATCTATCGTCAATGGAAAACGTGTGGCCCATGCTTGCGCAACGACTAGCCCAAAATACACCATCCACTGCTACACCAGATCAAATTTGGCAATATGTGGAATCCGCATGGACTACTGTACCCCAAGGATACATCCTAAGCCTTTTTGATTCTATGCCGAAGCTTGTGGCAGCGGTTATAGCCAACAATGGTGGCTACACTAACTACTGATTTTGTCATCATCCTCACGTCACAACAGGCTGTAATTTTAATCGTTTGATCTTTGTAGAACATGTTATCTGCCAAAATAAATTTCGTTGTGATATCTCTGGTCCTTCGTGGTGTTGCATTTTGTGTGGCCAGCAGTGTAGTACGAACTAAAAAAGAAATCTGGGTACTTTTCCGTTTCGACGGTGCAGGCGATAAAGTCGCGAAAAATGATACAACCGACACATCAAACGCAATTTTCCCGCTGGTAACCTTTTACCACCGAATATTCAAAACAAGTCTCGGTTTTTTATTATCAGTTACCGTGTTTTTTTTACAGTAACACCTAAATTATTTTTAGTTGGGCCAGTGACAAAAAAAATAATTTAAAAAAAAATGTTCAATAAAATCTTAGATAACACAAAATCACACAAACCAAAGTTTTTTTTGTATAGAAGGTTTCATAAAATCTGATAAGTAGTCTGCCAGCTCAAAGATTTTTTTCCCCGCAAAATTTCCCGTAGCATGATAGTAATTTTAATTCTTGTTTTGTTGAAAAAATACTCTCTTCGTTGGAGTTTGTATTTTATACAATTTGTGACCATTTTTTAAAAAATTAATTGAGGCTTCCTGTCGAGTTTTTAAATGTCATTCGATCTTCTTATTAAACTGTGTCTAGAGAATAAAAGTTCTTCAATGTCTTGCTCTTTCTCATGCATTTCTGTGAGCTTATCAATGGTCAGTTCCTGATTGTAGGAATCCAGCAGTTCTTGAACGTCATCACTTCTAAATTTATTTTTACTTGGAAAAACCAACAACTTCTTCAATTAAATTACCAATTTCTTCAGGCTCTGGCACTGATTCCACCTGAGTTTCAGTGATGTAAAGAAAAAAAGAAAACGAATCGACAAGATTTGGAAATCGCGTATCTCCGAATTCGCGAAGTCGGGGTAGCGTAAGTTGAGGTACATAAAAAATAGATGGGGAAAAACTAATGAGAACTAACCTTTTTTTTACATTTTGTGTGTATGTGTAATGTGTGTTGTCGCCAATAAGGCCTGCTTGGCGAGATTTGCCACGGCGAAACGGAAAAGTACCGAAATCTGTCATTCTTGCAGCAGTTTAGAAGATTGCGTTCAATAGTGGTGAAAGCAGATATTTGAAAAGTGATCGGATACAATTTATTAGAAACTGAAACAATAATCCCTTGGTAGCGAATGAAATAGGGGTTATATCATAAAAAGGAAAAGTAAAAGGATATCTTGCAGATTTTACAAACATGTTGACATATCCTGTTCACAATGTGTAATATTAATACTTTCGAAATGCCAAACACATTTCTCAAAAAATGCATTTCATTTTTTTTTTACGCTCTAATTTCCAAAAATATGAAAAGAAAAAAAAAGGGATTTCAAGATTTTTCTGAACGATTTCTTTGAACTGAGTGGGGACCTACTAAAGTTCAATTACCGCTTGCGGTTTGGGGATTCACCATGCACTTTGGCGAGGGCAAAAATAGAACTTATAAAATCTTACTTTTCCCAAGCCGCATAATTTTCACATCGGAATGTTCACATATTTCTTTTTTTTTTCATTGTGCGTTTTTGAAATGTCACTCATATATTCACAAGTGAACAAAAAAAAAAAATCTGTTTTTATGTCATTTTGTCGGGAACTTTGATCGTAAATACATTCGTTGTTTCAGACGCGCAAAATAAAGTTTCAGTGATTTTAACACTATCATTTCTGGAACAGAAAAGTTTGACTATTGAAAAAAATCGTTATACTCGCACTCAACATTTTAACCACGCAACCGACTTTTATCTGGGTGTGTCATTAGAGTTTCCCATTTCCCATCTCGGGATTTTCCCGGATTTAAGTGATTTTTAAAATGTATTAAAAGCCTTTTGATTGATGGTCTGATAATTGATATCGCACTAAGAAACAACGGCTAATGTGGGCTAATGTGACTAACTAATATTTCGAATTACGCTCAGATAAAAAAAAACGAGCATCTTATCTGACACCGCATTATCCTAACTTCCACATCACGCATGACGTTGAGCGAAAACAGATTAAACGTGTTTCATCCCCCCCCCCAAAAACCAGGAAGACTACCATGTTCTCTCTAACAGTGGTCTCCAAAGTATGATACTCGTAGTCCATGTGATACGCACAGTGATACTGGAGGTACGTCAATGTAGTTGGATCACTGTGTGTGTGTGCAGAGGTGTCTTAAGACTTCTTGAGGCCCCGTGCCCCTTCATAAATGTGGGACCCACCTATCACCCTTAAAAGTAGACAGAACGTAGCATACGTTATCAAATACTCGTACAAACAATAATATTTGACTGAATGAGTAATGATGGTGCTTGGTGGTAGGCCTAGGCCTGTAAGTGGACGGCAATCATAACATGTAGTCCACTTGACATATCGTCTGAAATTCCCAGGTTTTCGGAGAATACAACCGGAAATAACATTTGACCGTTGAAATTATGATCTTAAGAAGGCTGAGTCGAGAGCAAGGCTAGACCCCCCATTGCGACCGAGGCCCTGCATCCAGACTCAGTTGACCCAAGCCTTAAGACGTCCATGTGTATGTGGGTGTGTGAGTGAGTGCCAACTTAATCAAAATTTTAAATTCTGATCTTGTATATTTTTTCTCTAAATAACAAATACGAATACCGTATTTCGAAACATCCAGTTTCGTATCATTTCCGCTATAAAAGGATTGCACTCTGTATTTTAACAGGCTTATTCGCGTTTCCTAGAATTAAATATTTAATTCACTGGGTTTCAGACAGGGGCGTAGCTACCGCCGTATCAATGATACGGGGCCACCAAGCTACAAAGGGCCCAACATGTGTAACTACAGTCCACTGACAGAGCTCCCATATCTAAAAAAGTGCCCCGAAGAACTTTTGATACACGACCTCCTCGGAGCTAGCTACGCCAGTGGTTTCGAAATAAATTCTCATAGGCACTCCAAAATCAAAGATGAGAAACTAGAGCTCGATGTGCTTCTTCAAAGTTTAAGGCCTCGGTAGCTTTCGAGCCCTCGTGCCACTGAGAGGTAGAGGCCGCCATGTAGAGGAACAAATGCACATTAAATTTGTCGAGGCTCAAATATCCTTCCGTTGGTGTGGTGTGGAAGTTAGAAGAGTTGATACCCAACTCAGGAATCGTCTTGTCACTTGAATATGGTTTAAAATTACGAGGTCCGTCGCCAAAAGCCCTTGAGTGTGTGGCTGAATAGTGCAACGTTAATATTCACTCACGGACTCGTGGAAGATATGTCATGAGTTCGAGCCGTAGTGTCACTGAGGACCAGCAGTGTAGAGCAGTGCTTCACAGCCTTTTTATCGCTGCGGACCGGTCAACGTTTGATCATTTTACCGTGGCCCATCGAAAGGAAGGGGGAGAGGGAGTCGTTGATTGTTTTTATTTTGGGTTGTTTTGACTTAATAATTTTAATTTAATTGTGTATTTAAACATGCCTTCAGAATATATTGTAGAACGCCTTTTATCCGAACGTTTATTATCCGGAGAATCGAATATCCGGACCAGTTTTTTTTCCTTGTCAGAGTGCTGTCTTGCTCAACTACTGCTGCTCAAGAGAATCAGAGACTTTGGAGCGAAAAAACGAAGGTGGACAATGGTACAGCGAAAAATAAGTGATAATGTTCCACGATAAGGGTGAAATTGCGGCATTTTGACCTATTTTGCTTTTACTTCAAACAACGTTTCTCGCATATGATGATTTTCAATATTCGTATAGTGTCCGGTTTCATGTACTGCATGAATCGCATTCAGTTTCCGGTCCCAATTGATTCGGATAAATGGCGTTCTACTGTAATACAGTTACACCAAAGAAATGATGTAAAGGGATTTATATATATATATAACATGGGAATATAAAGTGATTTTTCCATAAAAAGTCGCACAAGCCCTAAAAGAAATTCACCAAAGTAAATTAAATGAAAATAATTCAATGTTCCTTGTGCGACCCCGTTCTATTCGATTCACGGACCGGTACAGGTCAGCGGCCCGGGGGTTGGTGACCACTGATGTAGTGAAACTGATGCATGTTAAGTCTGTCGAGGATCTATGTCCTCCCGTTGGCGTAGTGTGAAGTTAGGAATGAGGATAGACAACTTAGGTGTCTTTCTCGTCCCTTGACTGAGGTTCAAAATTAAGGGTCTGTCTCCGATCGCCCTCGTGTTGCTTTACGGTGCGACATAAATTAAAATTAAAACAATCCCACGTAATCAAATCAATCAAACTGTGTTCAAAAGTATATGTTTTATTCTTTATCGACCATTTTTAAATATCAGAATGAGATTATTAACATCGCACACGAAGGCTTTTGGCGCCGGACCTCGTAATTTTGAACCATGGTCAAGTGACACGGACGACACCTGAGCTGGCACCACTCTCTCCTAACTACCCCACCACGCAAACGGGAGGACGTTTGAGCGCTTAATAGATTTAACGTACATCGCTCCCCTACGCGGCGGGTCCTTAACGTTACTGGGCTCGATATCATGACATGCCTGCCAAGATCCGATACCTAGACCACTTGGCTACCGCGGCCACTTAAATATCAAAAATATTACCTTTTAGTTTAAGACTGTTCTAGTTAAAACAAAAAAATGTCTTAAATTGCTTTAAAAACCAAAAAAAAAAAAAAAGATACAAATTATTTTAAAAAAATATGCACAGTGCATGTTTAACCAAAAAAGAAAAAAATTCCTATAATGAAAAGCATACTTTTACATACTTTTTTTTAAAAAAAACATACACTCTTATCCATGGCATTTATTTATAATGTTTGCTGGTTTTATGTGAGAAACACTGTTGAATTATATAATTATTCCATGGTAATACATGTATCATGTACAGTTCTTCAACACCCCCTAAAGGCATTTTAATGACCCTTCATTTGAATTTGAGTCAGTTTTTTTTTTAAAGAAAGGGCCTTGTCTGCTTTTTGTCCTAAAATTTATGTTATTCTTGATACTTAAAACATTTCACTGATATGTTTGATATACATTTAAAATAAAAAAATTTGAAAATAATGACGAATTTTTCAAAAATTTTTCTATGGGTCTTAAATAATTTTAAATATAAAAAAACTGCCTATGCATAATCTCAGGAATTTTCGGAAAAAAAGTGGATTGTTATTTTTAACAGGTTTGCAGAGTATTTTAATTCGACCTCCATTTTACTTTTTGAAACCGATAAAGGACTTTGATTTAACGAATTTACCAGGACCGAACATTTTGTTCGTTAAATCGGGGTCCAAACAAAGTAATATGTATTTGGTAGGAAAAATGTTCGCAAAAAGAAAATTATTCAATATTTTAATTCTTTAGTTTAATTTTTTCAAATTTATTTACTTATTTTAAAATAAAATCTTTTATATTTAGTTTTTTAAAATAAAATATACAACCAGCCTTATTGAATAAATAGATAAACGCCAGCATTCATATTATTATTGCACCAAAATAAAAGATATTATTGCTAAAATATAACTTTCTTTACTTTTTTCAGACTATATTTACTGATGTCAATATTAATTGTCCGTGAATGTCACGTTTGAAAAAAAAACTTTAGGGCTATGAGTGACAGATTTTTAATTACGGTCAAATTACTCCTGAATTTATTCTTTACTCTCCAAACTTCAATACCACATCAACTTGAGCCTATTTACCTTAGATAAGAGACATATAAACTTCATAGAAGCTATATATATAGATCCTGTATTAATTTATATTCACTTATTTAAATGACGACAATTTGGAAACTCATAGAAGTAAATGGATAATGGGATAAATGTAGGCTTCAGTGTTACTGGTGGTCTTAACTATGGGCTCAATTCATGAAGGTCACGTGATAAATACAAACACGTGTTCTCCATTGCATTCAAAACAGACATCAACAAATTGTACTTGTTCTTTTTGCAAAACTTAGACAAAATTAAAATTCATAATTGATTAAAAATGTTTAAATACTATAAAAAAATTTCATCGAAAAGATATAAAAATTTTTTTTGAAAAAATTATTTTATGCATGTATTTATAAATAAAATGCATTTTGAAGATCTATGTGCGTTATTATTGTTCACAAATGTGTGCTTTTTCAGAAAAAGTTTCTGTAAAGAGCAAAAGTTTGCAACAACGAAACGCATGAACTGATTAGCTGGAAACACGATTGCTTTTATGGAGTGATTGTGACGTCACATGAGTTTTGAACTGATTGGTTAGAAACACGTGGTTATCCTTATCATGTGACTCTGACGTAACATGAATTTTTGACATGTGTATGTTTCAAATGATAGAACATCACATACTGCGAAACCATAGTACTAACCAGACAGATAGTATATGTGTGTTGCTCCATCTCTATACAAAAACTAATTTCTTGCTGTTATATATAATGCTCGTAAAAAGGCGAATGTAACTTGTCACTTGTCAAACTTGTACTGTGCTAGTAGTCTTACTGTTACTGTAATGCTTATTCTGCAGTGAGGAATTTTCTTGCTGACTCCTTAATTAATGCATAATGAAAATGTGCATTATGAAAAATACATTATTTTTATCTTTTACCGAAATGCATAATGAAAAATACATTCATATATACACAGTGGGGGCCAAAATTGTGGACACTTTTTTAAATTGTTATGTTTTTTAAGTTTGTTTGCGTATAGAAAATGTTACGCTGCAAAAGCTACTAATTGTGAATGTTGTTTCCTGGCATCATAAAAAAACGAAGGAAGAGCTTACAACTATTTTCAGCTCAATGAAATATCGATGTGAAGCTGTAATAAAAAATAAAGGCGGCCCTACTAAATATTGATAACTCACTGCTATCATCAGTATCTAATGTATATCGTAAGTTATTGCAGCATTACTTTTTTTGCTTTACAAGTATTTGAATTTCGTTTTTTTTTTTTATTGAATTCAGTATTAAATTTTCTTTCAAATGATATAAAAGACTTTTCATTTTGTTTAACGTAACATTTTCTATAAGCATACAAGCTAAAAAACATAACAATTTTAAAATATGTCCACAATTTTTGGACCACCACTGTATATATAGAATTATGAGACATGTGTACAAATGAAAGTGATTCGAAGCATCACATGCGAACAGTTATCAATGTATTTTCGTGAAACAAACGTGATAATGGAAGTGTATGTACCATGCACGAGGGTGCACAAGCAGATTTGTGATAACTACATTCGTAAGGACGTGGCATTCATTTAAAAATTGCTGGTGGCTTGGAGCAACTTACCTAGACCTAAGAAATTCAAGCTCAGCAGACAGCGAGAAAGATGATGTCGACAGCATTTTTCGACATGCAGGGACCCCTTTTACTGGAGTTTAAGGACCCGGACGTCTCAATCAATGACCAATGGTACACCCAAACACTTGATAAGTTGCATTAGGCTATCAAAAACAAACGTCCAGATATGTTGTTGTCAGGTGTCATTATTCTGCCTGACAATACAAGGCCGCCTGTCGCCAAGATGGGTGTCGAGACACTAGCCCGTCAAACGTGTGAAGTCCTGGAACATCCAGCTTACAGCCCAGATTTGTCGCCTTGCGACTATCGCATATTTGAATTACTGAAGAATAACCTAATGGGTTAACGATTTCACTTCGCCGATTATGTAAAAGCTGTAGTTTGGAACTGGTTAAAAATCAACCGACATCGTGTTCTTCGCGGACGGAATTCGTAAACTTCTTAAGCCTTGGAGCGTCTGCCTAAACGCTATGTGGGGGATTTCTTTTAACAAAGTTTATTTGTATTTCAATGATTAAAAATTGTTGTTTCTTTGTATGTGTCTGTCCCTGCGCATCTCATGGATACACACTTCGAATCACTTTCATTTGAACTTTTCCTATGTTAATTGTTCCTATATTCTAATTGTCTAAGTTATAATTTTTATAATAAGAATTGATAATTAGAATATATTTTTTGCTCTGTATAAATTTTTCAATCATCCTTTTTAATTATTTATAATTAAAATGGAGATATTTAATTAATTTAAAATTTCAGCACACACTACGAGATATCTCGTGGCTGGCAGTTTTGGTACAAACACTTAGTTCGAGATATCTCGTAGTTGGCAGTGAATGGATTAAAAAGTGCTGTTTGAAAGTGTAGGTTCGCGTTATATGGCGGATTTTACGTAACTCTAATCCCTTCTAAAATATATTTTGAAATAGCGGAATGCAATCCAGAAACTTTTATTCGATTTTTAAAGTGGAATAGTTTTGACAAAGGTCGACGCGACAAATTAATTTTATTTATTTGTTTTGCTTTCAAAAAAAAATTTCTCTTAAAATTTCTCTCCGTGAACAGAATAAAATAAAACACGTAAAAATCAAGTTTTTTTTAACTACCAAACGTTAAGGTATCACAATTTATTGAAATCCAAAAAACAATTAAGAATAGTATTTTTTTTTTCTTGTCTTGAGATTACATTATGCAGTTTCTCCTAAAATTGGCTACCTTCTTGGCATGTTTGGTGGGAAAAGACAGTGAGCACTTGACATAATTCTATGACAAGGACTTTTTTTTTTGATATTTCATTTCTTTAATGATTCCTGCCGTTATATTGCAAAATCTCCTCACGACATTGAACTCAGATCTTTAATGTTATGCAGAAATTTTGCAACTAATGGGAAAAAATTACAGAAATAAAATAAAATTCATTTGAGGAAAAAAATTATTAAAAAAAATTCCTTCAGCGAGACCGCAGTAATCTAGTGGTTAAAATAACGATTTTCATGCTCGGTGACGTTCGCGCCGAGCGATGGGCTTAAATTCCAATTGCGTCAAAAATGTGATTGATGTGTTTTAATTGCCATTTGCCCTCTAAGAGCCTTCATGTAACGAGATGAGGAGGTAGAAAAGTTATGTAATCTCTAACGTCTGGGATATTTAAAACAACGAAATGGATCTCTATTAGCTCTCATGTTTCTGAGGATTTAAGATAATATAAGACATTCAACCAAACATGTTATATATTGTTTAAGCTTAGGCATGGAATTTATTTTAAACTATAATTCAATAAGAACTTTTCAAGAGGCCACTGTAACGCAGTGGCATAACGGAGATGATTAGGGCCCCTTGCAAAGTCAGGCTTTGGGCCCCAAGCTAGATCTTACAAAACGTATATACTAGACGTCAGTCAGGCTTTGGGCCCCCTAGAGCCCTTCCCCCCCCCCAATGTGGGGTTTGCGGGGGTGTACGTTACGCCACTGCAAGATCATCATTGCTTCTGTTAAACTGCGTATTCGAATCCCGATTACTCAAAATCAGTGATTCTCAGTCCTCGGTCCACGAAAAATATTTGCCCATCCATTGACTGGCGCCAATTGTTTGAGTTCCACAACTCAGTATAAAAGATTATGCCACTTGTTCAAACTAATAAGCGCGCCGTTCTGCGATATGGCACTAAAATAGTTTACTGGTCCTCCGAGTTAACGGGGTTGAAAAACACTGCCAAAAAAAACTGTCGCTTGGAAGGGTTGATGTATGCTAAACTTGTTCGTGCTTAAAAAATCCGTGCGTTAACATAGCATAGACGTTGAGAGTGTTGTACCAATTCAGATGTTGGTACAATTATACAGCTGTACTAAGGCTATTAGTGACGGACCTCGTAATTTTGAACCATGGTCAAGTGACGAGTACAACACCTGAGCTGGCTCTCCCCTCTCCTAACTTCCGCACTATACCAACGAGAGGACGTTTGAGCGTCAACATTTTTAACAAGTATCGACCCTCTATGCTCAGATATCGCTTCTGATTATATAGCCCACCTAGAGTCAAGCTTAAATAGCTAGCTGATTGACTGATTGATTAATTAATATCACAGTTAAAAAAATAACAGGAGGATGTTTTAAATAAAGGTCATTATTGAATTATGGTCAAACGAGAACGACATTTGAGCTGGTAAAACACGCTCCAAACTTCTACAGTACTGCAACACAGCGGCGAACACAGGAATTTTTCAAGGGGGGGGGGTAGTTAAGGGTCGAAAGTCCATCATTCTTGTATACGGTGCCATTCATATTCTTTTGATTTTGTCGATTGTCAGGAACAAAAAACAGTATAAAATAAAGTACTGAATAAATAATTAGTAATAATTAATAAAATAAATTGTTAATAACAACACTTAATTAATTTTTACATACTATATACATTGGTTTATAATCAATAGGGAAAAAAATCAAGGGTTATAGGGGAGGGGGGCGGAATTCCCGCTTTTTGTGTGCTCCATTGCTTTAACGTGAAAATCTTGAGCCTTAACAGATTTATCGTACATGAACAGCGAGATTTTTTGCTGCATCAGAACTCAAGCCAGCTGCTCGACAATTGCAACGCAGACCACGAGTTCATGGCATGGTTAAGATAGCTGTAAAACATATAAAAAAAACTTTAATAAACCAAGGTTTTCAAGCAGGATTGCTAAAATAAAATAAACTGTTTAGCCTAGAACGCATATTTTATTTATATCACCAATCTCAGGGAGTGAGTGAATATTAACGTCGTTCACGGTCCAGCTACACGAGGGCTTTTGGTGACGGACCTCGTAATTTTGAACCATGGTCAAGTGACGAGGATGACACCTGAGCTGGTACCCCTCTCCTAACTACCATACAGTGGCGTAACGTACACCCCCGCACCGTGGGGGCCCCAGGACTCTAGGGGGCCCAAAGACTGAGTAATGCTAAGTACGAAACATCCGGCTTGGGGCCCAAAACCTGACTTTGCAGGGGGGGGGGGCTAATATTCTCCGTTACGGCATTGCTACCATACCTCACAAACGGGAGGACGTTTGAGCTCTTGACAGATTTAACGTGCATCACTCCCTTACACGGCGGGTCTTCAGTGGTGCTGGGCTCGAACTCAAGACATGCCAGCTACGAGTCCGTTACCTTGACCACTAGGCTACCGCGGCCCTCAGGTAGTGAGAGTGATTCATATTAACGTAGCAGTATAAAACAACACAAGGACTATCATGGACGGACCTCATAATTTTGAACGGTCAAGTCACGAGAACGACTCCTGAGCTTGCATCTTCCTGGTTCAGTGGCGGACACATTAATTTTTCAAGGGGGTCCAGGGTCGAAAGTTTTCCAATTCTCATGTCATGTTTCAATACGCCACCCTGCATATTCTGATGATTTTTTTGTTGATTTTTGGGAGTAAAAAACAGTAAAAAATTAATTATTGAATAAATATTTAGCGTTTAATTAATAAAATTAATTATTAGTAACAAAGCACATTATGTACATAGGGTTATAATCAATAAAAAAAAATCAAAAGCTTTGGGGAGGGGAATCCGGACCCGGGGACCCCCTCCCCCTTGTGTGCGCCACTGTCTGCCCTGGTTTAACTACACCACCACACCAACGAGAGAACATTGAGCCTCGAAAGTTTTAACGTGCATCGGTCCCCTTCACACGGTGGATCTTCAGTGGTCCCAGGACTCGAACCTGCATCACGAATTGACGACCATAATCTCTAGGCTACCGTGGCCACTTTACCTATCTCCGGAGTCATAGCAAAGATTGAAAAAAGTAGCATAAGTTTGTAATTTTTATTATTTTTTGAAATTCAATATATCGAAATCATATTCACAATTCAAAAATGTTATCTTATTTCATCTTTGAATTTTCTGCTGTATGAAATATATTGTCTTCCTAATATTTGGAAGTTTAGCGAACAAAATGTAATTCAGTACTTTTTTCTAAAATAGAGAACTAAGAAAAATTGTGTGCAAAATACAAACATTTTTTTTATTGCAATAATTATTCATTGTAGTTTTTTTGTCAAAATTTGTGTGAATTTTAATTGAAAAGCTAATATACTTCACACTTTCGCATTACTGTTCCTCTAGAATAAATAAATGCAAATAAATCTCTTTATTCTTATTCGCTGTTTCAAAACAAATATTGGAATTATCAACATGCATCTTTTACCTAAACTAAAATGCTGATAAATGCTAATAAATTTTTAACCTTATCCATTCAAATGTCCTTTTTAACTCTTTATCTTATAAGTATAAATAATAGCACTCTTCTGTAGATGATAGGTTTTCCTTTGGCAACCCCAAAATGGCGCCAAACCGAATTCGAAATACTGGAGGAAGAATTCCGAAAATATAGCTAGCGGGAAATTTCCTGATTCATGAAATGAAAAAATCGATATTATGAGTACATTATTCTTTTTTGCTGACAGTAAAATAAGGTAATATCGTAATGAAAGGGAAATTTCTGCACTAATATATGATGTTTTTACAACTTATATATATAATGCTAGAATAAAAAATCAAAGATAGGGAATTTTAGGAATTCTCACAATAAATTTAAAGTATTTGTAAATCAAATAGAGCTTTCATACGGTACTGTATATTATAAATTCCTGATATATATAAAAATATATAATACAGATACGATGTTTGAAAAATTTGAAGAAAGAAAATTTAAAAAGAACACAAGAGAAAGCTTAGAACTTTTCTGAAAGCATTTGAAGGTATTTTGTCTATGTTAGCAATTTTTGAACAAAACTATATGTTTAAAAAAGCAACTGAATGTAAAATTGTAATATTAATACGAAATTCATTGTACTTAATTTTTTATTTTTCATGTACTTATATTTAAATTTAGAAAAAAAACATTCACAGATTTGAAAAAAAACATATCATTATGAGATCTAAGTTTATGTTTTGCAAAAATTCCGTTGAATTTATTTATTCCTCAGGACGACCGAGCTCAATCTTGAAAAGTTTAGAGCTTTTAAGCAGATATTCCGGGAAGACACACACACTAATTTATTTTTAATAATTATAGTTATTTACTTTTTAGAGATTCAAAAAAATATGCTAATAGAAAAATAATGATAGAAATTCTCTCGCGCGCTTTTTAATATGTTTTACGAGACTATCGTTATTAGCGACCTTTTTAAAAATGGAAAATGTTTTAAAATAAATATTATTATAAGTAATTTTTAAATAATTGCTTTTTTTTAATAGCAAAACTTTTAGCCTGATTATTTTTGTAAAAAAAAAAGTTAAAATAACTTTATTTGTGCTTGTTCTTTCCTTCCTCAATGGCACGACAGCCCAGAGTGAGCCTTGGCCTTCCTAAGAATTCCATTCCAGGCCTTATTGTTCTTGGCCTGATTTATCCAGCTTCTGACATAGTTTGCAGATTTTGCTTTTCAATTTGCGCTTAGTATTTATTTCGATAGTAAAAAAGTTCTCGTATTTTAAGAAAATTGAGCTATGAAGCAAAATATATTTATTGTAATGGTTAGTTGAACATTGGTTCATTTGAATTCGTGAAATTGTTGATCAAAATTGTTCATTGGTTCATTTGAATTCGACAGGAAAATGAATTTAAAATTCCTTTCTGTGAGTATTTGGTTAAGATTGATGAAACCACGCAAAATAAGGATATTACAAAGAAACATTATATGTGTTATTTATCTTATGTTATTTGTTTATTATGTTTATACAAAAATGTTTGCAATCGTAATTTTAAAAAAAAAAACACGGCTTATTTAAAAAGGAAATTCATCATCATTTTGCTGCCTTTTTCAGTTTCTCATTAAATAAAATAAGACATTTCATAACACATGCTTAGGAATTGGATTTTTATTGCATTTTATGGAACATATGGACACCATTCAAAAAGGTGTCCGTAGCACATTCATCTTACTAGCTCAGGGATTTGTATAACAAACGAACCAAAGCATTAATAAAAATAAATTTACAAAAGTAAAAAGTCATGAAGAAGTTGAATTTGTCCAATTTTTTTGTGACGCTGGAAAGTTTGTTTTTTAAAATATTTTGAACTGATAATTTTGGCTCTTGGATGAAAACTCATCACTTTTGAATCAAAATAATTAATATAAATAAAAAATTTTGATGCAAAATATATATAATATTTTACTTGGATTGTATTAGACTATGCTCATGTTCTGTAGTATAGCATTGAGTGATGCGAAGAAATATTGCTCTATCCACATTCATGAATTATGCTGGCTGTGTCATTCGAGTTGTCTTTTATTCTTGTTGCTACGGTTAACTTTTTTATTGGTGGTCCCGAACTCATACACAGTGCGGCAAATAAGTTTTAAGACTGTGTCCGTAAAAAGAAATAGGAACAGGGAATTAATTCCTGTTTTGGTTTTTTTATTTGAAATAGGACCCTCCGGCTTTAATGCACTTGTTACAGCGATTTATTAAGGAATAGAATGCCTGTTGTAAATCACTCTGTGGATGATGATGATGATGATTTTGGGGTTTATTGACGCAAGAGCCGATTTCGGCTATACTGCGCCAAACATTTGTTTTAATATCTGTGGTCTAGACGGGAAGAGAGAAAGAAAGAATGAATTGAATGACAAGAAAGAGGGTCGAAAATAGAGAAGGATCACTAGGGTACCCCGGGTTCGTGAAGCCCGTGTTTACCAAAGACAGTAAACCCCGTGGGAAAAGGAAAAGATCACTAAGGCACCTCGGGATTGTGACACCCGTACTCACCTAAAGAAGGTGAGCCCCCTGAGGGGATCACTCTGTGGAATGGCCTGCAAAGCATGCGTCGAAGCTTCTTGTAAGATCGAAATATTTAAACTTGTGAATACCGGTATTACAAAATAGTACAAACGTCTCAAAATACCGGTATTGCAATCCCTAGTCCTTATATACCATTTCTGACTAAAACTCGAATAAATTTAGTTTATTAATATTTAAAAAGTATGATTTTATAAATATCTCCATCACAATAATTTACGAAATTAATCTGACAACTATTTTGCTATGCCAGCAATATCTTGTGAAAATAACCAAATTTCCTTATTCCATCACTTTTCTTTAAGGTATGCTTAATCCGCATTTTTTTGATGATTAGAACACACATTGTTAAAAATAACTTTAACCCTGGATGTTATGTGGTGAATAATAATCAATAATGATTCTAATAGGCGTTAATAAATAATCGTTAATAAACGATCAATACTTCTTGGCAGAAATTTCTTCATGCCGTTTTTCTCATTTCGGTTTTTTCATCATGTTTACGTATAAATGATGCGTACTTCAGCGAGACGAAAAAACCGAACTGATGAATGTAGACTTTTAAAAATCATAATTTTAAAACACTAAAAAACACCCTTTTATGTTGTTGTTACTTATGCCACCTGATCGACAGTAACATCAGATCAAGGTCCACGAAATTCATCGAGGCTAGGGGCTAGATCAGGGGTACTCAACCTTGTTTTCTGCTGAACCGCATATATATGTTAGTTATTTAACGCGGGCCGCAACATGAGAATAAATAGGGGTGGGGGGGGGAGATAAATGCTTTAAGACCAAGATAACATTGGAAATTTAACATGTGAAAAATTGATCAAAATATTATAACTCCTGTTTTGCTTTTTTTAATTATTATTTTTTATATTTTTTATTTTTGTCACACTAACACTAAAATAGAAGCATTTAAAACACTCTCCTTCCCAATTTCTACATCATACACGGTTTCATATGATTACCAATAATAGAACAAACTTCATAAGATGTCTTTGTTACTACTTTGACATTACCACTGACAAAACACTTTGTTGCCCGTTGCAAAGAATATTCAATACAGCCTATTTATTACCTCTTGAAAGAGGAAAAGTGTCATTGAACGATTCCTGTTTATTGGTATTTTTTAAATACAGCACTTTCGTGACAAATCAAACAATTACTGATCTATGTTTTTCACTACGGATTAGTTAACCTCCCAATCGTCTTGAAACGATATATTTTCTTCGAATATTTTTCAATTGCAAGGTATGAAAGATAGTTAAAAATTAGTTCCCACCCATAAAATTGTCGCTACTCCACTGTTGTCTGTTATCACTAACCGTAACCGTTCCAAAAAGAAAAAGAAACCAATTCGTACCCGTACGACACCGACAACAAAAAGCAAAATTGGTATATTTGATTTTTGACAAAGAATTTTCCCCCCCAAATTTTTAATACAATGTTCTTAAATAAGTGAATTTCTCAGAGCACGAGTCATTGCCGGGCCACTTAAGAAAGCTTGGTTAAGTATCACTGGACTAGATTTTTACGGCTGTCGTTAGCCTAAGCTTTGAGTACCATGTAGGTGGCAGTACGATTTATAATTAATCGTACAAAGTACAATTATATGAAAGTACGATTTATAGTTAATCATTAGTACACCCTTTTACAGTTAATCAAACTGAGTTGTAACTTTTTCTTTTAATCGCCAAGTCTGGAATGAATGAGTGAATATTAACGTCCCACTGTTCAGCTACACGAGGGCTTTTGGGGACGGTCCGCGTAATTTTGAACCATGGTCAAGTGACGCGGACGACACCTGAGCTGGCACCCCCCTCTCCTAACTACCACACCACACCAACGGGAGGACGTTTGAGCTCTCGACAGATTTAACGTGCATCGCTCCCCTACACGGCGGATCTTTAGTGGTACTAGGATCGAACCCATGACAAACTAGCCATGATCCGATGCCTAGACCACTCGGCCACCGCGGCCCGCCAAGTCTGGAAATGGGATCAGAAATGAGTCGCCAGATGCTGGATGGGATCTGAAAACGGAAATCGTTAATCCTGATCAGGAGAATGAAACAAAATTATTACTGTATTATCATTGGTCTTGGATAAGTGAGCAAAATTTTGAGTTAATCTGACCTTTTAAAGTGGGCAAAAATTGAGTTCAAAGATTCCGTTACATACAAGGGAAGCTTATAAAATGGTGTTAAAAAAGAATTCTGCGAATTTACAGATAATCTTTATTAAAAGAATAGGATTTATAAAAAATTCCGTCTATGACTGTTATGTACTGGAATATGATAAAATTTCTATTGCTTGCTCAGCTTTCATTTTGGTAAAGAAAAATGCCAATTTCAAATTTTCTTTTTAAAAAAAGGAATAAAAGTAAGAAATGGGCTAACAAAAAAGAAATGAGATAAGCAAACAGAACTTTACAGACGATTTTATTAAAAAAAACGCTAGAATTCATAGATTGTTCTCCTAAAATATCTATTTAAATATTTGTATTTAAAGCGATGGGAAAAAGGGAAAAAAGTAAAACGAAACTGGTCTATTAAGAGTAGATGATATCTCCTTACAGAATAAGTTGATAATCTTAAAAAGGATACTTCAAATCAGCATTTAAGTAAAAAGGGTATTTTCCCTTCATCCTGGCATTTAAACCTTATTTACTTTATTTCCATAACAGATATCAGCATATTTTCTTTCAAAAAAGGGAATAAACTGTTACTTGTTTATGATTGGATTTACAATGAGTTCAGATAGTATTTTAATTTTTTTCCCCGAATAATTTTCTTAACTGCAAATAAATATAAAATTGTTTTCTTTCAACATATACTGGTGATATTGTAATTGTTCGGAAGTTTTTTGGAAACTTCTGACTAAAAATATCACAAATCTTTTTGTTTTCAAACACATTTATCATTAGAATACAATAATCTTTCTCGGAATTCAAAAAGTTAAATGAATAAATTAGTTAAACCTTTAAAAGCAATTCTAGCTTTTGATTTTTTTTTTTTTAAATGATCCAATTATTCAAATTTTGATCACAATACTATTAGTTTTCAGGTTAGATGGAAACTTCTTCTTTCAAAGGATTCTATTTTGTGAATGCTTTATTTATGCGATTGGTAAAAATTCTAAAATAATACATTTTAAATTCTCTTTTGGAATTTTTAACCCCCGACCCTTTTAAAATCTATAGCTATCTTAGAAAAATCGAAATCGTAAGACACCTAATAAAAAATGTGAAAAAAAAAGAAAAAAATTTTGTTTAAAGTGTATTTTTCTTAAGAAAAATAATACGTGCCACGACACGTATTTTGAATCGTATATTTTAAAAATAACATAGTAGAGAGAGAAAAATGAGATAGGATAGATTCTAATAGCGCAGTGCTCTATGTTCACTAAAATTTAATATTTTACAATGGAATTTTTTAAATATGTAAGGATCGAAATTCCACCATTCTCGTCTCATGCTCCAATACGCCGTCCAACATATTTTTGTAATTTTGTCGATTTTCGGGAGTAAAAAAACAGTAAAAAATTAATTAATGAAGACATAATTAGCATTAATTTATAAAATTGATTAGTAATAGCAAATATTTAAATTTTACGTACTATATGCATAATATTATAATCAATCGAAAAAAAATCTATGCCTTTGGGAAGGTGCCGGGGGGAATCTATGCCGGGGACCCCTCCCCACCCTTGTGTGGGCCACCATTTTCATTCTATTTTCAATAAATCTATTCTATTTTTTTCTTCTATGGTATGGTCATAAGCACACACGATTTTTTTAAAAATTATTTTACATTATAACAAAGCTCACTGAGCATCAGTTAAAACATTACAATTTGTTCTTCTTTAGAAAAAGTACAACTTGCTGGTAAAAATGCCGCTAGGGTGAGAATTACCTTAAAGTGATTTCTCCATCAATGTTTACTTAGTTGCATAAAGGGGTTCCGGAGCACTTATATCGGACACACACAGACACGCAAGAGATGCACACTAACTCCCAACAAAAGTGACTAAAACATTTTCCAGATTTGATAGCAAGCTTTAAAGTCAATAAAAAAAAAAAAGTGTGTTGAAATAAATTTTGTTTGCAACAACCAAAATCAATTTTATTGTGTTTTCTATTTTTTTTCACTTTTAGTTTTATAGCATAAATATTCATTATCTCGAGTTTTTAATTTACTTTTATACTTAGAATGATTGCGTGTGTGTTTTCTTAGCTTGAATGCACCATAATCTTCCATAAACATTTTCGATTAGCATACTTATTCAAAGAAAAAATTGTATTTGCCACTCAAATTTGGAAAAAAGAAATTCTTGAATTGCGCTTAAATATTAATAGCAGTCCATTTAAAAGAAGGATTAATAATGTGCTTTGTAAGGATATGCAATAATTATTTACTGTACATAAAAGGATTCTAAAAAAATATCTCTGAGTGAAATTGAAATACGTTATATAATTAATTTAAATTACTTCAAACTATATTAGAGAAATTTGAATGAAAATGTTTAAATTAAATATTCATTAGGGAATGTTTTATCGTACATTCAATTAGCACTAATGATGTTTCGTGATATAGATTTTCGAATACCCTCGTTTTTGACAATAAATCTAGAAGCTTGAATATTTATAACATTTTATTTTGATATTACTAATATTGAAGATATTTACTTCATAATATTTTCTTTATCAATTAAAACAAGTTTTTAAATATTTTTGTTAACTCAGAATATAGCTGAATTCTATGTTATCATCTCTAGTCCTTTTTTGGCCACCGTATCTGAATGTTCCTTACAGCGAACTCGTGGCTACAGTTTTCGAATCGCGGTTCCAAGTTCTGATGGCAATGAAGACCCGCAATGTAGAAGTGCTGACGGATGTTAAATATGTCAAGACTCTTAAGTTCTCAGGTTGGCGTGTTGTGGAAGTTTAGGAAGCGGGGTACCGACAAGACGTCATCCTCATTACTTGACTTCGATTCAAAATTACGAGACCCATCGCCAATAGCCCTAGTTAATAATAGCTCATTGCCTAATTATTTTATGCACTATTATGTAACGTCGGCTCATTAGTATAATACTCCCCGACAATACTTCTCAAGATTGACGTATTGGGTGATCAAGATCTCCAGATAGGACATTGTATTGTGCAAAAAAGACCGGGTATTCTTTTCTCATGCCTAGGGTATAACATATGTGAGTCGATTCAGAAAACGGCTTTAATGTTACCCCGCCTTTTCTTTTTCCGACATCCAGACGATTTTAGTCTCACCGTTCTATAGAAAAAAAGCTCCGGTGAATAGTATCCATTGTGTTGAGTTCCCCTTGCACATGTGGGCCCCGAACGACTTGAATGAAGAGGAATGTAGGTCTGTCGTGACAAAAGCATACCCTCAGTGACAATATGACAAGGCGATTTATATCCCTCCAGATGGCGAACTAGATACAATCAGAAATGATTGGAGTCGTGAAAGTGGCCCGCCCAGGGAGTTTAAAGGGTCGGCTCGCGAGTTTACGAGTGGCTCTCGATTTCTCTCTCTCTCCCCAATTTTAATGTAAATTTTTATAACTTATTCTATTTTAATTTTTTAAAAGTCTATTCAGAACTTTTAATACTGCAAAGGGCTAAGGTAAAGCTGAACCCATGTAACCCTAATTTTTTTTCTCATGATTGGTCTTGAGCTTCCCTGCGGGAAGCAGGTACTCCGACAAGCATTCAACTTATATATCTCAATCTCCTTTAATCTCAGGAATTACTTCTCTCTTCAGTTTTTTTTCTCTTCGAAGACACTGAATAGAGTTTGCCGGGACAGACGCACCTCAAGGACCAAGGAATATGAACATCTCGAACTTTTGAAAGGCGGAGTGCCGGAGTCGGTGGAGCAACGGCTGGAATGAACTGACGTTGAACTAGAACTTTTCTACTGCGAAAGGCTGTGAATTTAACAATTTAATAATAAATGTACTGTTTTGTTTATTTTATTTGGAATAAAAGGTCTTTTGGGCGAATAGCTGTGTGATCCCTCACGCTTCCATGCTATGAAGTAATTTAAAGGGATCACGTCGCCTGTGCCTTTTTGAGATAATTATTTATAAATATTTTTAATTCAATTAGTAGAATTTTTGGAATTGTCGAGTATTTAAAAAGCATTGAATTAAATCATTGGTTTCCAAATTTACTGTATCCATGGGCCCCTTTTATACCAAAATTCTGGCCATGAGCCTGCAAGTGAAATATAACTCTATTTCAATCCATAATAGAAAAAATTATAAATTCAACTTTGATGTTCTGAATAGTAAATGTTGTGTGTGTGTGTGTGACGTAAAGGTAAAGTATAAATAAAACATTATATACACTGCTGGCCACCGTAAATGCAACACAAAGAAAGACAAGAGATAGCACAACAAAATTTATTTTGTAGATAACATGTTGACCAAATATCAAAGGATTCAATTTATAGACTTCTGTGAAGTGTGGTTCCTGCCAGAATTAGTAGCCAGAGTAGCCGCCATTCTTGGAGATCACCGCTGCCACGCGCCTCGGCATTGATTCAAAGAGACTTTGGATGTGTTCTTGGGGTACAGCAGAACAAGAAGCTCCCATACGTTGCCAAAGTTGATCTGGTGGGGCAGCTGGGGGTGTAATCTGGGTCAATCATTGAGCAACCATGGACCACATGTTTTCTATCGGCGAAAGATCCAGAGAGCGAACCGGCCAGGGAAGCAATTCAATCTGGTGATTGACGAAGAACTTTTGAACAATGCGTGCCACGTGTGGTCGCGAATTATCCTGTCGAAATATGGTTGTGGCCAAACCCTGAATGTAAGGAAGGACAACTGGCTCCAACACCTCGGAGATGTAGAGCTGGCTGTTTAAAGTACCGGCAATCTCGGTAGGCCACTACTCTCTATTCTTCCTCTGTCGAACTAGGATACTTGATCAAAAGCTGATCGCTGTTTTCTACGAGACGTAACTGATCGTTTTTTGAAAAAACCACAACAAAAACACGATTGCCGAACTTGAAATCGTCGAAATCTCCAAGCCTTAAATAGCGCTTTGAGGTGGTGCCACAGGCGTGAGTGATGTGTGTCTGCGTTGAAATTCTAATCATTTGCATATCTCACCTCCGCTAATGCATGTTGTAAATTTCATGTTATTTGCGTGCTTCCTTCAGGGCGTTGCATTTACGGTGGCCAGCAGTGGTTGCATTTACGGTGGCTACTGTGAAGTAGTATTTTTTCAAATTATGCGTGTGTGTGAAGTAAATTATAAGAACACTTTTTTTTTCCATTGAGATGGGTGAACCTTTGAGATGGTTATCTTTGAATAATAAATACAAAGAATACTGCTTTCTCTCTACTCAAAACTGAGCACAATTTTTTGCATTCACTTCGCGTATCGGGATCATGGACAAAACAAAACTAAACTGTTGATAGATGTACGACTCTTTTCTACAGCCTTATTTTAGACAAGTTATTGTATGTATCGGCGAGATTCAATTCCTATATAAATCTGCATAAACGACCCCACCCGCAATCGGCCGACGTCCACCATTCGCCGCTTGTCATGACTTGTATTTTATGTACCTTATCTACATTTGTTTTACTCTAAAATTTTTAATTTTTACTTTGAAATTTTTTCAACAATTAAAAATCGTTACTCATTTATTTTAACTTTCATAGTAATGGAAATGGGATGGGTCTATTTTACTTTATATTAAACCTTTCGCGTACCCCTAACGTTGTCCACGCACCCCCAAGTAAATTTTTTTTCAATGAACCCCCTCAACAGTTACAATGACTCCCAGGGTACCGTAGGAACCACTTTGGAAACCTATGAATCAAAAAGAAATCAACAAAAGTCAACGTCAACGACGGTAAATTACACTATTAACACAGAACAGCATTCTTCAATTATAAATGATCAGTGAGTATTTAAATCAGTTCCTTCTTCCGAGTATATGTGTACCAATAAAAAAGATGTGTGTGTGAAGAATATTAACAACTTACAATCTTTCATTACTCACCTCTTTTATTTATAAATATGTTCATGATATCGTAGAAAATACCACTGCTAATACATCATAAACTGCCTATTCATTTGAAATTGTCTAGAATTAATTAAAAAACAAGTACAAACTCTTTATTACTATACGATTGCGTACCGATTATATCTTGAAGACTTCCCTGTCTTCTGACACCGTTTCCGTTTAGAAATTGACGTTTTTATTGTCTTTACATAAATTTGCCTTTGGACACCGTTTCGAATTAGGAAGCAGACGCTTTTATTAGTCGACATATCTTTACCCTGCCTTCGGACACCGTCTTCGCTTTGTAAGCTGACGTTTTTATTGAACCGACATATCCTTACCTTGTCTTCGCATACCGTTTTCACTTACGAAGCTGACGTTTTTACTATGTCAACATAGCTTTACCCTGTCTTCGGATACCGTTTTGGATTGTAAATGAATAATTGAATTATTTTTGCGCTCATTTCATTTAAAAAAGTATGCTCGTATTATCCATCAATTATAAGGATTCGTTGCAGTAATCCCGTTTGATAAAAAGGTCTTAGAGTCTTGTATTTTCCCCTAATCTTTTTTTTTTAATTTTCATTTTTAAATCACTTTGAAATAATAATTCACCAGTTAAATATAAATTTCCATATTTATAATAAATATTTGTGTCGCCAAAATATATTACCTTCAAGAAATGTCTGAAATAAAATTTTTAAATACATTTTCTTTCTTAAACTTTGAAAAAGCAGTTTAAATATTTCTAAATACAAACATGTTGTTAATTCAAGTAAAAATTTCTTCGTTTTTTTTTCCAGATAATTTCATTGATTTTACTTAATTGTTCCATTTTTGAACTGATGAATTCTAACTGGAAATTCTAATTAAGTAAATTGAATATCAGGTATTTTATACATCCAAGATCGTTCATAGATGCAATATCGAGGACTAAAGTCAGTTTTAAAGTTGCGATATCATCACCGGATTTTACGGTATCGTTGGTACAGAAATTTTTTCATGAAGTTTGAAAGTCGAATTTCAAACATTACGATGTTTGGACAGTGGTTGTCATGGCATTGAGTCATGGAAATAAAAACACCTTCAATTGTTCATAGTATTTGAAGGGATAGAAAATGTTACTTTGTGTGTAACATTATAAATAACATTATTTGGACTTTTATAACCGGAGTTCACCTCCCCCCCCACCTCCTCCTGCGCACGCATATACATGTAAACCAGTGGCATAACGGAAAATATTAGGGCCCCCCTGCAAAGTCAAGTTTTGGGCCTCAAGCCGAATTTTACAAAGGATTGCAAAACAGTAATATTATGGTGTAAGTCAGGCTTTTGAACCCCCTCTCCCCACAATGTGGGGGTTGCGGAGGTGTGAATTGATAAAAATGTCTCTTTGATACCTCAGTTACCTTATTTCACTTGGAATTTGGCTCTTCCTTCTCGAAAGTTTGCCGACCCCTGCCTTAGACTCACAAATAATGTTTCTCGAGGTACGACCTAGTAAACCCCAACTGATTTCAACATTAGTCGAATAATCCCAAGTGAAACCAAAGAAAAAATTTTCATTTTTTTTTTTTTCCTTTAGAAGTTTTACAGAATTCTCTCAAATGTATTTGCTCACAATTTTTCTAATAAATTTTTTTATCATATCTAGTTAACTTGGGAGGACAATAATTTCTTCTCAAGTTTCGTCATCTTTCCTCCGCAAAGCCCTTTATCGTACGGTAAACAAATAAAAGGAATAAATTTACAAATTCAGCAACTTTTTTTTAAGTGAGTTATCTCTTTTATACGATGAAAAATATTCCATTTTCGAAAGTTCTTTGTTTCTCTCTCTCAACACGTTTACGAAAATAAACAAGTGAAAATTTTATATTTAAATAGTTATCGTATTATTTCATATTTTGTATCACAAATATGGCAGCAAAATATGATTTTTTTTAGGAATGAAAGCATTGTATTACAGTTCGTTTTTAAGGTTAAAAGTCTGATTTAAGTATCCCTCCTAAAATGGAACACTCGAACGGAGCGAATAAAAGACTTAAAAAATCAATAGAAAATAGTAAAAAATAATTAATATCTAATTTTTAAAAATAATTGTTAATTTGAAAAACAAGTTCTACATATTTTAACTGAAATTGTTATAATTTTTGCATCTTGATTTGAAGTACTTTCTTGAAGATATTCTAATATACACACTTTTATCTATACATTTGTTTTACATTATGTAATGAGAGGTCTTCAGCCTTTCTAAAATTTTAATTTTTATAAAAGATCGAATTCTTAAAGGCAGTCTGCCAAATAATCTTGTATTCAAGATCCTTTTTAAAAGACTGGGACTCCTCCGAACTCCCAATAGAAGAAAAAGAACAAAAAATCGATTGATCGACTGACACTCAATTCAAACTAAAATTTAGCCAAAGTGATGTAATAAATTTTTAGATTTACATTAAAAAAGAATATACTGTGCCCAAAGAACTCTGTGAACTGTTGTTTTTTTCAACTTGTGTATACGAAAAATCTTTCTGTTTGTATGCTGCAACAAAAACAAAATGCAGAAATAGATTGGATGTTGAAGGTGACATTAGGTTGCAGATTTCAGTAACTCTCCCAAACGTAAAAAATTCTTTACAATAAAAAACAATCACAGACAAATCCTTAAAATATTTTATATTTATTAATTTGTTACAGTTTAAAATATTGCTTCTTTTGTTTATTATTCATAGAATATATTTTAGAAAATCAAAAAAGAAAAAAAATATTAGTTATTTTGCCATACATTATCTTACATGCATACAGTGGCTTAAAGGAGAATATTAGGGCCCCCTCTGCAAACTCAGGTTATGAGCCCCCAAACAAGTACTTGGCGTTTTGGGCCTCCTGGAGTCCCTGGGATCCCCCTCCCCGCTATACTGGGGTGTACGTTACGCCACTGTGTGCATATATGTTTGTATTCTCATAAAATAAAGATGCAATAATAATTTTGTAAATTTGAGGTGAATAAAGCTTTGATATTCTATTCTTCGTCTCTTTCATCAAGAGGTTCCTTCAAGAAAAAAGTAAGCTCAAAGGGGGTTCCCCAAAGTGTAAAAGTTCGAATACCCCTGCTTTAATGCCGACAATATAAAACCAAACCTTCCGCATTTAAAGCAAAGTAAAACTATTTTTTCAGAATGCTTACCATTGCCGCAATCAAAAGAACAAAAATTCGGTGAAAACTTACATTGAAAACTTAATTTTAATAAAGATTTACAAGCCATAAAACTCTTCTTTTCTATCTCAATTCACTGAAAACGCAATATTTTAATTTCTTACTATAAATGGTAACATAACTTTAAATGCACTGAATTTGTTTTACATATTTTACGATACTGAAACACAAATCCATACTTTGAAATACTAGAGATTTGCATTCTTTTGAAATTATTTAAATACTTATACTATTAATCAGTCTGTTATTTCGTCTTATAATATTAGTAGTAGAACAAGAAAACAAAAAGCAATAACAATAAATACAACAATCAGTAGTTTTTAGCGCGTTTTTCACGAAGTGGAACAAAAGCGCTATTAGGACGCACATTTCGTTTTCGTCTTCGTTCCATATTTTGTCGCACCTTTTTCTCAGCCAATTAGCAACCAACTGATCTCGGGTTTTCGGCATTTGGTCGCATTTGTGCCCTAGATGAGCCGAATCATATTTAAATTTTCCCATAGTTTTCCCGAATTTTCCTACAAATTTTCCTGAATTTCGCTAGTTTATAACAAAATTTTCTCAAATTTTACCTAGTTTTCAACAAAATCGTACCAAATTTTCCATAAAATATTTCAAATTTTCCCGAGTTTCCATGGAATTTTCCACAAGATTTTCCTGAATATCTCGGAATTTTACCAAATTTATCCCAAATTTTACTGAGTTTACACAAAATTTTATTGAGTTTACACAAAATTTTCCCGAGTTTTCCTCAAAATTTCCCCCGAATTTTCACGAGTTTTCCACAAAAATTTCCTGAGTTTTCCACAAAATTTTCCCAGAATTTTTTCTTTTCAGCTCAATAGTAGTACATTTAGAGGAGTGGTACAGTACTACTTTCTGTTAGTAAAAAGTTCATTAATTGCATTATTGTAAAATACAACATGTGAAAAACGCGCTAAAATTACTTGGCCATGCCAATGATTGATATTTTGTTTCTCAATATATAGGGCAGAGAGGGCGAACCTTATAAAGAATTTACGTCCCTTCTTCCCTGTGACCTGGCTAGAAGTGTGGGAGGAACTAAGTGATCAGACGACATGATGAACTTCAATTATTTTATTCATCACTACATTCAACTTAGACACAAACAACACTTAAACAAGATAACTCTAATCAGTAATAGAATGGGAGTGAGACGAGATTGCGCTGGGGGAGAATATATTCCATCATGCACCTCTACTTTTAATATAACTTTATACAGAGCTCACGTATTTAATGACCTCTCTATTAGTTTGACTTTCTAAACATTAACTTGATTTAAGATCACAGTACCTGAACTCTTGCAGTCTTCTAATACTTTTGCGTTGACTTTAATACGTCTCCAATAGTTAAGCTAATCACTTTCTTAGTATTCCAACTTTTGACTCCCTACACTCTTTACGTATACGTTTCATTGCTGATTTACTTCACTTCCAGTCTATTCACAATTCACTTCTAATCTATTCTCACTTCACTAACTCTCAACCTCGCGAATAAAGAATATATATATTAAACTTAATTTGCATATCACGCTTTCTGTCTTTTCGGAGAAAGTTGGTTGAAAAATACTGGCCCAAAAGAATTCCCCAGAGGTTAATTGAAGGACGCGTATAGATCCGTCACAACCTTTATGGATCAACATGCCATTTTTTCTAAAGAAATGTATAATGAGGTATAGACATGCCGTAGAATAGAAAAATAATAATACTGAATGCTAACAATTCAAACTCTTCATTTACTACGAAAAAATACATTGTGCTCTGTATGGTAGTAAATGTTTCACTAATATACGTGCAATTCAAACTATAAAGTAACATCTGTTGTTGTAGATTAAATGACAAACAACTTATATTAGCGTTGCAAGTTGTTACTTTTTTAGCACAATGCATGCTGAATTGAAGTTATATATATATATATATTCATCTCTAAAAATAATGACTCGCAGGCATAAATAGATGAAAATATGGTTGAAATATCATATATGAGCCAGCTTCTTCAAACAGTTAAATGTGTCTGGAATCGAATTCTCCATGTTCCTAAAATTTCGTTACTGGCATTTTTACTTGTATTACTTGTTACTCTTTCTGTTTCAAATAATTCCGCTTTTTTCCTCGTTTTAATAAATTTTTGAATCTATATTATACTGGAAATCAATCAGCTACATTTCAAATTCTTCAATTTCCAACCAATCGAATTAGATCAAGTTCAGTTTATTAAATGTAGTCCCATCAGGGTACATAACAAACTTGAGCGTTTCCGATAACTTTTTGAACTGAGAAAATCTCGCTCTGAAAATTCCTGGATTGAAGAATCAATTGCAGAAATAAATGCTTCAATAACTTTTTCTCTTCGTCTGGTTTCTCATATATACCTAAATCTTTGTAATTTTATTCAAGTTTAGGAAGTACTTGTATTTTCTTGTAATAATAATAACAAATACAAGAACAAACGAGAGTGCTCCCCGCCCTCCGCGACCTATCACTCGCGTTTGCCCGTAATACTTTATATGTACAGTAGAACGTCGTTTATCCGAATCAATTGGGACCGGACACCGTTCGGATACGAGATTGTTCGGATACGAGATTGTTCGGATAACCGAAAACCGAATGCGATCCGTGCAGTATATGAAACCGGACACTATACACACAATATTAAAGATCATCCCATACGGGAAACGTGCTTGAAGAAAAAGCCAAATAGGTGCAAAATGTCGCAATTTTACTTTCATTGTGGAAAATAATTACTTATCTTTCGCTGTACCATTGAACACCTTCGTTTTTTCAATGCAAGGTCTCTGATTCTCTTGAGCAGCAGTAGGTGAGTAGATAGGATCTCATTATTGTTCGTACCACTCCAAAGCTGTCTCTACTGCAGAAACGCGTCAGCATTTGATGGACCCTTGTTACTTTCGTCGTTGTTGTTGCCCTCGTCTTTATCCGTTTCATCGTCGACAGGATCGGATTCTTCTTGCACGGAAGTCACAATCTCGTCATCATTTAGCATTTGAAATCCACAGTCTTCTACATCGCATGCCATTCAGGTTTCTACATCTTCTTCAACGCACTCTCTTCGTCGTCTCTGGAGTACTCTTCTTCTTCCACATACTGCAAAAATGTTTCTTTAAGCTTCTGGGCAGCATTCTTATCGCCACGCAGTTATTCGCCTTCAATCTGCAGTTCCCGTATCCCGTAGCGCGATTTAAAGTTCTTTAACCAACCAGTGCTGGCTTTGAAATCAGCCGAGCCGCCTAATTTCTCGTTAAGTTCCAGAGCTTTTTCGCTCAACAGAGGGTCCGATATAGGTCCCCTTTGCTTCTTCTTTGTGAAAACCACTTGTAGAGTGCACGATCAAGAACAACATCGTTTGCTTCCCTCATAGTTTTCCTTTTCTTCGCGTCATCTTCTGAGTCAAATTTTGACTCAAAATTTAAAATGGTTTCTCGGCTTTTTTTTATGTCAGAAATTGCTGACTTTCTAACATTATGAAACTGTGCTAGAGACGCTCCCCTTTCTCCCTTCACGAGATGGTTCAATATTTCAAGTTTTGTCTCTATGTTCAAGACGTTGCGCTTCAGTTTTGAATTCGCAGCCATAGCAGTGCATAAACTCAACAAAAAAGCACGTATACACCCCCTCACTTGGAAACAAACTGACCTAATATTCCGTGCAGATGTTTACCAAATCACAAAACTGAATTCCCCAAATATCCCTAACCTTGGGTTTTTCGGTAAATTTTGGCCTCACGCAAAACAACTGTTCAGCATTGCACTGTTCGAAAACGTATTCGGAAACTGGTCCGGATATTTGACGTTCCGGATAATAAACGTTCAGATAAACGATGTTCTACTGTATAGTGAATTTTGGTATTTTAAACTAAAATTCAAACCGTTTTGATCGGTGGCGTGCCTAAAATATTATGTCGCGTGCCATTGGTTCGCCATCCCTGATGTAGGGAGTTAACCTTTGTTCAAGCTACTCAGCATTTTGGTGTTGCAAGAAGATTTTGAAGAAATGGCAAAGGAAAAAAAAAAAAAACCAAAATAAAACTGTTAACCCCTTGCGTATCAGTCTGCGCTTTCTAGAATCCTCAGAAATCTTCGATTTCTGTGTTTACTGACCTAGACGTTGCGATGCACATTTAATTATTTTTTTTCTTTTGAAGCTGACTAAGGTGCTCGTTCATTCGTGTTTTGTTTCGCTTTCTAAAGTTTGCTTGTATGTTTGTTTTTACTTTCTCTTGCCAATATGCCATCGTTATTGGATTTTAGTGAAAGTGATACTGACGGCGAATATTTGCCGGAAACCGAAGAATACGATAGTGATTTTGATCTGGATTTATCTATCTGTGATGAAGAAATGGAACAAAAATGACAATACACTTACATAACGTATGTGGAAAAGCTTTTTGTTCCAAGAAACATTTCGAGCAATTTCACAAAGATTTGTAATTTTAACTTTCATTTTCCCATTTTTTAAAAAAAATTTGTAAACCTGACATTTTGTAACAATTTTTTTAATTTTACACAAGGGCTATATGGTACTCAGAGGTTTAATGTAGTGCTTCTCAAACTTTCAATATTTGCTCCCCAATATTCAATCATAATTTTTATGCATTGAATTCAATAATTCTAGTCTTTGACGCTAAAGTTACAATACGACTTTAACCTTTAAGTGTCATCGGCGTAAATAAAGGTCTCACTCAGTCAAAGCGTTAATTGCCTCGGACGTATATACGAGGGTTAGGGTAAAAGTCGTGACAACTATTTTTTTCCCTTGAAGATACCAGTCCGGTTGGAAAGTGTGACATATACAGATGAAAGGACAAGGTGTTAACTGCATGTGTGGACAATGAATAGCACTGAAATATCGTAACACACTAATTTATTATGGCAGTATTCAGAGCAATATGGCCTTCACGGTGCAAAAGAATGACAGCACAGTACACATAAAGTTGACATGACGATGAGTTTGTTGTGCGTTTCTCGATCTGTCTTTTTGTTTGTTGTATCGATCGTCTGTCTTCATCCATGAGCTGCTCGATGACGGCACGTGCCAAGTCGGTCGACACACTGAGCGGTCGTCCCGAACGTTGCTCTTCACTGGTTGACACACGTCCTTGCTGAAACTTTCCTACCCAGCGTGCTACTATATGGTATGGTAGGGTATTATTCCCAAGGGCTTCCACAAATTCACTGTGACATTCCATCTCATTTTTCCCGCGGAGAATGGCTATTTTGATGTAAGTACGCTGCTCAACACGGGTTACTTCCATCTCACGCGACACTCACCAACTGACTGATTTCACAGCCCTCACTGCGCTACTACCAGCTATCACAAAGCCATCTGTTGTTCGGCATACACACTTTGTGTGCAGATCTTCCACACGACTCATATACGCTTGTGATCCGTTCACATATCTACAAGAAAAAAAATAGTTGCCATGACTTATGTCCCAACCCTCGTATAAATATAAGTCTTTCCAAAATACGATTGTTAAAATCTCTTAACATCAAAACATGTGAATTGTGCTTTCTCCCACCAGAGGACGCTAGTTGCGTTTTTTGTAAATAAAAAATGCTCTTTGTTTACAGTTTTGGGGAGACGACCAAAAAGGAATGATCTCTATTTTATCTCTTTTTAATCGGTGTAAAGTCTTGCGTTTGTGTTTGTGTGCAGTTTAATAATTTATTAATTCTTAACAAATAATTTTAATTAAAACTGAATTCAGCACTAAAAGGAATCCTCAATTTTTACAATTTGATAGCGGTTAACATCAACTACGACCACCTGACTGCTTCCCCCCCCCTGGGTTCTAGTAAAATGTCACCTTCAAACGCGATGTTTTTATGGGTGAACAAAAGGCCCAAACATAAACATTTTGTCATGACAACTAGTAAAATACACTGATGTCCATAAATTAAGGATAATGAAGTTCAGGGAAAGAAAGAGACAGAAGCAAAACAAATTTGACTTATTTGTAAAGTCTATTTATTAAACAAAAGGTAAAGAGCAAAAATGATGCTATATGTTTGACATAATTAATAAAAATTGCGATTTTTGCTCCCTGGAGCAAATTTTAAAAAAGAACCTATTTACAAAAAACAGTATAACATGGTTAGTATGATGGTTAATACGGAGTATGTCTCCCGGACGATGCAATACAGGCCTTACAACGCCTACGCATGCTGAGTATCAAATTATCAATCTGATCTTGAGGAATATTACACCACTCCATCAAGCAATGCCCTCCGAAGTTCCGGTAGGCAGGTGGGAGGGGGTTGACGGGCTGCAATTCGTCGGCCAAGCATATCCCACACATGCTCTATTGGATTCAAGTCCAGTGAGATGCTGGTCAATCCATACGGGTGATATCCTCCGATTGAAGGCATTCGTTTACAACGTTTGCACGGTGAGGACGGGCGTTGTCATCCATAAACAGAAATTCAGCACCCATGGCGTCCCGAAACAAACATGCATGTTGTTCCAGAATGACATCCCGATAGATGTGGCCTGTCATCGTTACACTCTGAACATGCAGGTCAGTTCTGGAACCAAGAATAATTCCTCCCCAAACGAGCCATCCTGCACCACCGTAACGGTGTCGTTCAATGGTGTTCTCTTGGTGGTAACGGGTACCTGGCGCTCTCCATATGAAAGTCCGGCGAGAATCAGACTGCAAACTAAACCTGGACTCGTCGGAAAACATCACACAAGACCACTGTTGCGGTACCCACAATGCATGCTCTCTACTTCAGGTTAATCGCAGGCGACGGTGAGTTGCGGTAAGGGGAACACATCTGACAGGTCTACGAGCATATAGACCAATGTGCCCTAAGCGTCTGTACACGGTCTGCCTTGAAACTGTCATACCGGTAGCTGAAGAGAGCTGACGAGATAGGTCTGATGCTGTGCTCCGTCTATTTCTTTTGGTAGTAACTACCAAATACCGGTCCTCATTTGGCGTTGTAACTCTGGGGCGACCTGTGCTGTAACATCTACTCACATTACCATCATCTTGGAATCGTTGCCAAAGCCTGTAGATGACACTCTGGGTGATTCCAAGTTCCTCGGATACTTCCAGCTGGGTACGTCCACATTCCAGTCGTTCGATAATGCTACCACGTAAAAAATCATCCAAATGCTTCCTTTGTGCCATAACTATGCGGTTATTGCACTGAAAGGCTTTTAAAGCGCTTGTGAACAATTTTGCTTCTTTGCCACCATTCCTTATATACCCCTCTCTTACACTCTCGTCATTGTGACGTACTATCCGCGCCATCTGGTGGTTTCCTGTAATTTGCATATTCTTCTTCAAGATGTGTGTGATAATTCTACAGGTGAAATTTTTATTTTAGATTTCAATTTCTGTGTGATTTTGAATTATCCTTAATTTATGGACATGAGTGTAATAAGGGAATTGAAAAAAATATTTAAAATGGTTTAAGTCTCTTCTATAAAAAAAGGTTAGTTATTTAGACTGGGGGGGGGGGGTAACCCCTGTCCTCCGTTTGGCGGACCAACCCCTATTGTACAGATTGTACAACTGTTCATATTCATTGCTCAAATTGTGAAACTGTAATTTACATGCATTATGTTGTTCTATTTTTTTCAATATATTGTAAACAGGAAAAAAATAAATTTCAAGTCTTCTCCTCCGCATTTTAACTTGTACACAGTCAGGTATATTAACCCGCCCTGTTTCAAAAGGCAGTTACAAACAAACAAAACAAGATACCGAGAAAAGTCTTTTAATGTGAACAAGAAATACGATGCCATTTTACATTAATTGGTTATAAAAATTATGTCCGCTAAGGCGTCCTCCAATGGTGATACATTGACGAAGTCTGTACCGAAAGTTTTTCAGAACATTCCCCCTGGCACTGTTTTGATTTCGTCTGATGAGGTTCACTTCCACTTGTCGGACACTAGGAATAAACAAAATTTTCTCTACTGGGCAGCAGAAAACCCTCAAGTGTACAAACAACGTCCTACAAGCACTAAAGGAGGCAATCACCTAGACAGTGGCTGCCATTCCACCGGAAATTACACGAGGAACTACGGACAACTTTCGGGAGAGACTTCATCAATGTGTCACAATTGTAGGACGGCATTTAGGGGACATAATTTTTGAAACCAGTTAATGTAAAATGGCATCGTATTTGTTGCTCACCAATAAAAAACTTTTCTCTGTATTTTGTTTAGTTTATTTACAACTGCCTTTTGAAACAGGGAAGGTTAATATGCCAGACCCTGTACTTCAATTTAATGCCTCTTCTAAAACAATGTTTCTAATCACCTGTTCCTCTAAATTGCACTGAATTTTTATTACGCCTTTGCTTTTACACCTTGCCTGAGCTACATACAATTGTCCATGAGTAAACATTGTTTTCTTCGATGTTACACATAAATCGACTTTTTCAATACTCTGTCCCTGTGATTCATTAACAGTCAAGGTAAATGCCTATCTTACAAGGAATTGCGTTCGTTTCAGTAAGAATGTCATATCCAAATCCCTTCGTATACATAATTCAGTAACGGATCTGCATAAGAAGAGTTAAAACTCCCAAATTGAGAGAATCATGTTCACTCTTCGGATAAACTCTTAACATCAACCTTTCTGCCTGTAGGACCGTATTTTGTCGAAATGATAGCAGCTAATTCATCAAATCACGGTTTATTTTAAGTTCCAGGATGATCTTTAGGGAGGTTGTATAAAGGTATATCTTTTTCTGCGTATGGATTTTTATTCATAACTAGCTGGTATACCCGTTCTTCGTACGGGTGAATTGAAAAATTAAACAATGCAAATTAAAGGATAAAGAAGTTTTTAATGAGTTCATTTTAAGTGAATTGCAAATTAAACAAACAAAAAAAAAAGCTTTTTGCGTATCTCAGCTGAATAGAAAAAGCCGTATTTGTTAAATTTTAAGTCTGAAGGTCTATTAGCTGATAAAAATGTTTTTTTTTAAATTTATTTATAACGCCCCGTAACTCTCTTGTGGGTCGATTTTTGAAAACACCTTCCTAAGCTAATCTCTACTCAGCAAAAGTAACACATTGTTACTAATTTTTTTGTAATGAATGCTTAAAATAGCGTAAATGATTTATATCTGGATGTAAAAAACGTTAGTATTTCCTGTTGTATTTATTTTATGTTGAAATTGTAATGTTCGCAAGCAACGCCGTTCCTTACATTATAAAGGCGATTCAATGGAAACATAGCGAAATGTTGGAAATAGAGCCAAGTTAGCATCATTTTGGGTGACCACGTTGGCAACTTGGCGATTGATCGAACGGTGTAGAAGTTTCTTTACTGTAGCACCACCTGGTGGGGAGTTGCAACAAAGAGGATAGCACAAAAACCTTCTTCACAAAAAATACGTATACATACCAATTTTCATAGTGGTCAGTTAAACGGTGTTGGAGTGATGCGATTTCACACATATGCAAACATCCATTTTTATATGAATAGATTTGTTGTAAAATTTGCAATACATCGTCACATTTAACCACAAATATATTTTTTTTACGTTCATAAAAAGATCATAGATGTAAAGTTGTCCAAACTGTGGTTTTGCCATTCTGTTGTAAAGGTGTAGTTGCTTTTATTAGCTATACCTTATGAAAAAAGGAATTTATATATATTACCGCATCACGAAAAACTTTTTTTATGTTTTGAGAGATTACTTATTTTTATCTTAATGAAACTCAAGTTTCTTTAAATCAGAAAAAAAATGAAAAATATGAGAAACTATAACCTTTTTATTTCCGTTTTCATTTAAGGATTTAATATTAAATCAGATTGCTTGAAACATTTCTTCCATGCGTAAGTCTTTTTTTCGAGTGCTGCTTAAAATTCAAGCTAAACCATGCAGTTTTAAGGTATTTTTCTTTCATTTTTTACATGATATGCTTTTTTAAAAGAATGTAAATCAAATATAATTCTCGCAAATTTCGAGAAACTCATTTCGTGAAAAGATGAAAAAAGATCAAAGTAATTTTGAAGAATTGGAACAACAGAAGTATGAAGGAATCAATAAGTTAATCCAATTTATAGTAATTTATTATTCTAACTGATTTTTTAATTACTTTTAATGATTCCTATAAAAAAGATTCTTTAAAAGATTTATTCATAAAGATTAAAATAAAGTGAAATGTTTCGTTTCCCTCTCTGACTATACTTATCTTTATTTTTTATATGAACACACATAATATTATTTTAACATTCGATTAAATAATTAAAAACACTGCTGAAGATTACAAACTATTAATAAAATAAAATACACAAAAAGAGAAAAGAAATCAACTGTTTTTTTGACAGAATTTTTTATCTCAAAATTCTTCGCCAAACGATAAATTAATCTTCGTATCGTTTTCATTTTCGAAGACCCGCTCTGTTCCGTTGTTGATAGCAAACAATCGGTGGGGTTTTTTTGAGTTGGGAATTTTTTTCCCGTTTCATCGCCGGTATTCTTACAAAAGACGGGAATTCCAAATTTTGTTTTCTGATAGGAGAAATCTCTTTCGTGTTTCGAATTCCTCCCTAAAAGTGCAATTATTTGTGAAACATTTTTAGTAATGTCATGTTTTTCCATTATACAAATGATTATTGATTTTTCCGAACATTCACGCTTTGCTTTCGAAATATTTGCGAAACTCGACTTTCTTTAATGGATGGAAAATGGTTGATTGCAATAATTCACGTTTTTCACAAGAGGGAAAAATATTTCTTTATTGGGTTCCGCAATTTATCTTTTATTTAGTTACGGAATGAAAATTTATAAGCAAAAGAAAAAAAAGGAACAACTAAAACAATTAAGTTGTTAAATATGGCAGCCATTTTCAAAATATAGTTGAATTATGAATCTTTAGTATATACCAGAGGTGGGGAACCTTTTTACCATTAGAGGCCACATTTAAATTAGGCAGCAATAAGAGAGGCCGCATAAGCTGATTGACCTAAGAAAGTGACTTTTGTGAAATTATTATAGTTTTTCTATAGATTTAACAATTTATTGCATTATATAGAAAAAATAAAATATAATACTACAAAATTTTAAATATAATATACATATAAAATAATATAAAAATATTATAAAAAATACAATGAAAAATATTTTTTTATTCACTAAGTTAGTGACTTATTTGGCTTTGTTTTTTTGTTTGACAGTAATTGTATATTTGGATCAAGCTTCGTAACACACAGCTTTAATTGATCCTCTAAATGTGCATCTGTAATTTGCGTTCTTAAATTTGTTTTTATTTTTGACATGAGAGAAAATGTTGTCTCGCAACAGTAGGTACTTCCGAAGCAGGAAAGTAAACGGCGAGCATGTTCTCGAAGGCATGGATATTCAACAGCATTTTTCCAGATTTCTATGGGATCCTTTTTAGCGTTAAAAAGGGATTTGATGATACTATCTTCCCCTAAATCAATTAACTCCATTTGTAGTTCTGCAGGAGCCTCGGATATATCTATTAAATGTGGTTCAAATGCCAGTTTCATAGCAGGAGTGTGCTCGTCAAAATCAGAAAATATTTTAGTATCTTCTATTAAACAATCCAAGACACCTACATATTCATCGAATATTTTATTTTCACGGTTCTGCTCATTTAACATTTTAGCTAGCTCCGGGAAGTGTTGTGCAGATATTTCCGATCGACAAAGCAATGTTTTGAAAAATGATAATTTTTTTCTAAACGCTTGGATCTTTTGCCACATTTCATAAATATACCTCGTTTCACCTTGCAGGCAAATATTTAAATTGTTTTGTTTTGTCATCATATCAGACAAAAATGCAAGGTTTCTGAGAAATACTTCATCTGATAGATCACATTCTTTTCCTTGTTCTTGATAAAAGTTTAAAATTTGTCGTCGTAAAGACAAAACTTTTATCAAAACCTGACCTGTTGATAGCCAGCGAACCTTGCAGTAGTATGGTAGGTCAACACTATACGTTTCCTCATCTAAAGAGAGCATCTGCCGAAATTCACGATGAACATTGCATTTACGCGAATATAGTTGACAATGGCAATGGTTCTATCCAGAGTGTCTTGCAAAATGGTAGATTTTGCGCAAAGATTTTGCTGATGCAAAATGCAGTGAAATGATATCAATTTTTTCAAGTTTAAGTTTTCCTTTTTTAACAAAGCAACGAATCCTTCTTTTTTGCCTCTCATGGAAGGTGCGCCATCGGTGCAGACACTGACTAAATTACTGACATTCAATTGTAATTTATTACATACTTCTTTGAAGTTTTCGAAAATATCGGCTCCGCGAGTTCTTCCAGTTAGTGTACCCAACGCAAGTAGTTCTTCGTAACATTGAAAATCTTTAGTTATAGCACGAATAAAATATAAAACTTGTGCCGAATCTGTTTTATCAGTGCTTTCATCTAAAGCAATTGAAAAATAAACATCTTCATTTTGTATAATTGTATGAAGTTGCTCTGTTACATTTTGCGCTAATTCGTGCTGTCGATCTGTTACAGTTCTTCTTGAAAGAGGTAATTGTTTGTATTTGTCGACATTTCTTGGATCTAACATACTCACTGCTTCAACAATACATTCTTTAATTATTTCAATGTCACTAAATGGTTTGCCCCTTTTTCCAAGTATATGTGCTATTTTATACGTAACAGCAACTGCAGCGGAATTTTGATTTACAAAGGCACTAAAAGATGCCTGCTGATGATGCTTCTCATTATTCAACTTTTGAAGTGCAGCTTTTCGTGATTCACCTTCTAAAGCGAAATATTTATGTTCTTTATGAGTCAAATAGTGTTTATTTGCATTCGCTTTTTTTAAAGTATTTAAAACTGTATTGCACAACAAACACATTTTATCTTTCTCAGCAGTAAAGAAAAAAATCTAACTCCCATTCTACATTAAATGTTCTGTTTTCATCACCTAATTTTCTTCTCTTACTATTTGACATGATGGATAAAAAAACGAATATCAAATAATATCCTCAACAACTGTTATAAGCCGTGTAACTGTTATAAGCACGCACTGTTAACTACAGTTTGCTGAAGATCGCAACAGGGAAGCGTTGAGAGATGCGAGTCAGAGAAGCCAAAGCAAGGTGTGACACTCAAATGGGAGATCTGAAACCAACAAATTTTGTAAATAGTATTTTGTAATTTTAATTTATTTTCAAATAAATATTACATAGAACATTATTCGTTTCTTTTAGATATGTAAATTACATAAACATTGTGGAATTTTCAGTAAAGAAATTTGTGGAATTTTCAGTCTTTGGCGGGATTTTTCGCGCAACTGTCATGGCGTTGATGTACAATAGTTGTTTTTTGAAACGAACACTACCATTTTGTACTAAGTGGCAAAGGGCATATGTATATATGTATATATATATATGTATATGTATATATGTATATGTATATATGTACATATGTATAAAATTATTTTAAAGTATTTTTAAAAAGTACATATTATACAGTATAAATAATATACAGTAGTTAAAAGTCTTCTATTAAGAGAATGCATTCAATACATGCATACACAATCCTACGCGCATCTCTTCTTCACAATAGCGGACCATCTTTTCTGAACACATGTGTCGCAAGGCTACGTGTTAAACGAAAGATATAGGCGACTGACAACAGGTGCGGATGGTCTACCGTCCACTTGAAGAAGAACGCAATAAAAGTGTCTTTTCATATGAGGGACCAGAAAACACTAAGAAGGGGTAGCAGACAGATGGTCATCAAAGGGGATATGTTTCAGGGAAGACACGCAGCGACAATAGAACGCAAAACTTGTAAGCTCCAACCTGTTTGCTACAGGTCTGTACATGATAGTAAGAGTTTGAATTGTCGAGAATTTTATAAGATAACTTCGAAATATCGCTTGTTGTAGTCTGGTCAGCCACAGATTTTACTTCGAAATATTGAGTGTACCAAAACGTATTGTTTTTGTTCGAAATATGAAGAGTCTTTTTAGGGACTGGACCATATACTTCGAATTATCGAGAGGTTCGTATTATCTAAGGTTTGAATTATCGGGAGTCGACTGTATATGAATCATTCTTTATAGCATGCAGAAGGTACTTTTAAAAAGCAAACATTTAAGGTATTTTGCGCTCCAAAATTATAAAATAAAAAATAGTGTACAAAACTTTAAAATATTGAAAACTAAAATAAATTCCTCCATTTTCGCATTCTGTTATAGTATTATGCTTAGTTATATGCAATAAAAGAAATGTGTCCTTTTTTGGAACATTTTGGGTAAAAAAAAATTGACCGCTTAAGTGGTTAATCCTATCATCCATTCCTTTTTACTGTCACTTTTTATAATAAATAAATAAATTGTTGGAGTTTGTTTTATTATTTCTTTCCGCTGTAATCCTAACTACTGATAAATGAAGAGGCTGATTTTCGAGATCTCACTCTTCCAATTCTAAAAAAACTCCCACGTGTTTTTAAAAAGACTTTAACTATCTCATTGCTACACAAATTATGAAAAAAAATATTTTGCTTAAATATTTGGCCTTCACAGTAAATTGTGTTAGTAAAAACTTATTTTTAAAAATGCATATACAGTAGAACGTCATTTATCCGAACGCTTATTATCCGGAGCGTCAAATATCCGAACCAAAGTCCGGATACGTTTTCGAACAGTACAATGCTCAACATTTGTTTCCTGTGAGGCCAAAAGTGACAGGAAAACCCAAGGTGAAGGATATTTGGGGAATTTCAGTTGTGTGATTTGGTAAACATCTGCGTGGAATATTAAGTCTGTTTCCAAGTGAGAGGGTGTATACGTGCTCTTTTGTTGAGTTTTGTTGATGTAGAAACCTGGATGGCATGCGATGTAGAAGACTGAATTTCAAATGCTAAATGATGACAAGATTGTGACTTCCGTGCAAGAAGAATCCAACCCTGTCGACGATGAAATGGATGAAGACGAAGATTACACAACAACGAAAGTAGCAAGAGTCTATAAAATGCTGACGCGTTTTTTGCGTTAGAGACAGCTATAGAGTGGTACGAACAACAATCAGAGTGCTGTCCTACTCAACTACTGCTGCTGAAGAGAATCAGAGATCTTGCAGCGAAAAAAACGAAGGTGTACAATGGTACAGCGAAAAATAAGTGATTATTTTCCACAATAAAGTTAAAACTGCGACATTTTGCACCTATTTTTCTTTCTCTTCAAGCACGTCTCCCGCATGTGATGGTTTTCAATATTCGCACAGTGTCCAATTTCATGTACTGCATGGATCGCATTCGGTTTTCGGATATCCGAACGGTGTCCGGTCCCAATTGATTCGGATAAACGACGTTCTACTGTATAGTGAAAATCGTTAAACACAAAACTGAGGGGAATGAAATAATTTGTGTGTCATAAGAATTTCGTGTTAAAGGATATTGCAAAAAGAAAAAACATATATTCTATAAAATTCAGAGTTTATTAGAGTACATTTTATTTATACAAAAATATGTATATATGCATGCATTTAATACAAAATTAATGAAACCAAAACATTTAAAAGAACTTAATGAAATTTCAAACAAAATTTCCAAGTTTATGAAAAAACAAGCATTTATTGAATTTTTGGAAAATAATCTGATATTTTACTTTGCATTTTTTTTTAACATTAAATTGTCACCAAATTGCTGGATGTCGTCCATTTTGTTATTCATTTCACCATTAGAATGTGCGCACTGACGGAGCTTATTCTGAGTGGGCCCTGTATCAAAATTCCTTCTGGGCCCTTTTTTATCTATGAGAACCTTGTTAGTGCGACTGTTGTAACACATGTTGGGGCCCCTGTAGCTCGGTAGCCCCTGAATGTGCGTCTAAATAACTGCTCGTACTTTTCATGATGTTTCTCCTTTCGAATGACATGAAACGGGAGTTGCGTAATTGATTTCATTTTCGTCGTCGGAACCTGCATCAATGATATTTTTTGAGCTTTGAACAAACTCCAAAATATCTTTTTCTGCCATAATTGGGGATGCACACACATTATCATTATCTACTGCAATGAATTCTTCCAAAAACACAGTAAAACAGTCTGATAATGCAGAAACTTTCGCAAACATTTCTTGAAATTTCTGCTCTGTTTCAATATCCACTTTTTTCTACAAAAGGAAATCTTTTCGTTTTAAAAGAAGAAGAAAATGAATGAAAATACATAGTAGTTTGTCGGGACCGTTGTATTACTTCGTGTTAACCGATATTTCGTCTTAAGCGTTTTTGCATTTAACGTACAACAATAAAGTTGTGACGGATCTATACGCGGCCTCTAACGAACTCCTTGGGGATTCTTTAAGGGAAAGAATTATTTCAACCAAGTTTCACTGAAGATAAGAAAACGTGATTATGCAAATTAAGTTTATTATATAAATTCTGTATTCGCGAGTTTTGAGAGTAAGTGAAGTGAGAATCTAAGATTATTAAAGTGTGAGAATTGAATTTTACTGAGGTGAGGATAGCTCGGATATGAAGCGAATTAATGAGAAGCCTGCAATCCGACCGTAGATCGTAAACAGGAGGAATAAGATTCTTGTAGATTACAAGAATAAGAACTCTTGTAATTCTTTATTCATATAAGGAATAAAGAATTACAAGAGTTCAGGTACTGTGCTCATTGTTTAAGTAGAAGTTAGAGAGTTAAATTGTTAAATTGTGCGCATCCGTGGTAAAAACGAGCTTGTATAAGTTATCGTAGGAATAGAATTGAATGCCGTAAATATTACCCCCACGCTAACTTGATTCACCTTCGCTCTCTAGTTGTTGATCAAAATTATCTTAATTGGATTATTAGTGTGTCTGTGTTGAATATTGTGACAAATAAACAATTTTAGTGAATCGTGTCATCTGATCAATTAGTCCCCCCCACACACACACATCTAGCCGAGTCCGAGAGTAGACAAGGGGGGTGGGGCTACAATGTTCGGTGAATAGTCCTGTAAACATTAACGAAAGTTACTTTACTGTGCTTCGAAATAGTCACCTCCCATAACTATGCACCGCAGAGATCTGCTATACATGTCCTAAAAACTTTGTAAGATGTCTTCTTTTGAGATGGGGTTCAAAAGCCTCGTTACGTTTCGTTGGATGTCAGGAATATCGTCAAATCTCTTTCCTTTCAAAGCGAGTTTGAGTCATGGAATAGGAAGAAGTCTGGAGATTTGAGATCTGGCGAGAATGAATGTTCAATTTCCCCTTTTTTTTCAGGAACTGTTTGACGATTTTGGCTGTATGAGGGAGAGCATTGTCGTGAACAAAAAAACCATGAACCTTGTTGTGTGTAATTGAGTCGTACCCTGCGTAGACGTTTCATGAAACGGGTCAAAATTTCAATGTATCTTGCAGCATTCATCGTCCAGCTATCATTAACACAGTTAATCGAAGATCTTTCGCGATTAATTTATTCTCTTAATGTTTTCGTTACTGACAGAGGTTGCCTGTCTTCCGCTACTGTCTTTTCAGAAACACTTTCTCGACCTTCTCGAAAACGGGTGAACACTTGTACCCACACTTAATGGACAGTGCTTGGTTTTCATAAACACGTTCCAGCATTGAATAAATTCCTGACGGTGTCTTGGCAAGCTTAAAATCAAACTTTAAATTGATCTTTTGTTCGTTCATTTTCCTGTTCTCAGTTAAGAACTGTGGTGGTGGGGGTCTAATCGGCACCCCTCTCTCTCCGTCCTGCGCGGCTCTAGGTGTGTGTTGGGGGAGACAAAGCATCACCAACAAACTCCATAATAACAATTAGATTTATTTAGTCTTTGAACACACACTTAAACAATCACAAGTGAAACTATAAGAAGAAACCTAGGAGTGATATCTAAAGCGTTGTATATTCCTAATAACCAACTCTAAGTAAACCCGACTACGTGAGATAGATAAGGAGAACAAGCACTAATGATCCGATAGCTAATTCTACTATCTTAAATCTTCAATCTAATAACTTAATCTCAGTAATTACTTCCTTAACGCGCGCTAGGTTTGGGAATGAAATACTTCGATATGCACACTTACTTAATAGCTTCACGGCTCCTTCTCCCCTTACATCTACAAAACCTATATAGACTTTATATAGTCAAACTAATTTACATATATCTCGTGTTCTTCTTGAAAGGCTGTGAATTAATGTGAATGCTAGCACCAAAGTTTCCCCAAGAGGATTAATAAGAAAAATATCGCGAATAGACTCGTCACAGAACCAACTCCTTAAAGAAGCACTTTGTAAAACAAGTCTTACACAAACGAAACAACAGTAAGGGCAGATGGTCAACACTTGTCGCAACGAATGTGCAGCGTTTAGTTTCGCCATTGTTGCCAGATCAGCTGTTCTGACTTCATTCACCGAACTTTATTGTCAGAGGTTGTATTTCACTGTACGTGTGGGTTTTTATTGATTGAGATGGGTCTCATATTTATTGAGAGGAGCAGTAGATTTGGTCATATTGATATCTGTAAATCTACTTACATTTTTTCATATTCCTTTAAAGCAAGTGGAAAATCAAAAAACGACAGATCACAATCAAAGTATACACAATATCATTCAAAATTTATACATTTATTGTTCTTTTTCATAATTTAACTATTCTTTCTAAGATAGGGATTACAGCTTGACGTCTTACATAGTAATAACTATCTGACTTTTATTTTCATTTATTCCCCATTTGTGAGTTGCTAAAGAAAAAATATGTATGTAAAGAAGGTGTATAAAGAACATACACATTTAATTATACACAATATATTTTTATATATAATTTTATAAATATAATTTTGTGTATAAATAATTTTATACACAAAATTTCACCTTTACAGAAGTAGTAGATATATAACATATGTCTTATGTTTTTCAAATCTGCAACTCATGTCATTTATTAGAAGCTCCAAAAAAATTTTAAAGAAAGTTTTTTTTTAAAAAAAATTAATTTTAGAATTAATTTCTTAAGACCACATTTTTAACACAACATTGAGAACAGATTGATTAAATGATTAACGCTGCACTTGAATGGTAGGCGTTAACTGCAGGTAACCCAGTGGCTATGGTCACGAAATCGTAGTTGGCTTTGTCAGGTCGCGAATTCGAATCTTGATGCTACTAAAGATCGAAGCTCGCGTTAAATCTGTCGCTGCTCTAAAAGAGTGAGGAGAGAGAGATATACCATCTCAAATGTCATCCTCGTCACTTGACAGTGTTTCAAAATTATGAGATGTGCAGCCAATTACCTCGTATTGCTTTAAGAACGAAGTTAATGAACACTCGACACTCGGCAGCGGTTCTCACTGTTCAAAAAATTATGGTTTAACTGACGAAGAAGACATCTGGGCCAGTGCATCCCTCTCTCCAAGCTTTCCCACCATACCAAAGTTAGGAGCTTTTGAGCCTCGATATACACTGTCTACCAATAAGTAATTGAACATCTTTGATAAAAGAAATAGACAAAATTTATTCATATTCAGTAAATGGCAAAACCTCCACCTGAGGCAATTACAGCCTTAACACTCCGGGGCATGTTTTTCACAAGTTTTTGGATGATGGACAGTAATATATTTCCTCCCAAACGGCTTGGAAAAGGCATGCAAGTTTTTTCACCGACTTTGGACGGTTGCTGCACCTCTTAATTCAGTGATCCAACTCGTCCCAGAGATTTTCTATATGATTCAACTCTGGATTCTATGAAGACCAATCCAGTCAGTTCACCCTATTGTCATCATATTAATCCCTGGTGGACCTCGCAACATGATAAGTGGCGTTGTCATCCTGGAAGTAACAATGATCCAATCCGTAAAATTGCCTCAGCATAGGAAGCCCATTGTTGTCTAGAAAAGTGCAGTAGGAGTCAGAGTTGAATTGGGATCAAGAGTCCCACTCCATACTACGAAAAACATCCTTAGGCCATAATTCCACCTCCACTAAACTTTACTGTAGGCACAATGCATTCTGACAAAAGTCTTTCTCCAGGCATACACCAAACCCAGACTCTGCCATAAAAATGGTAGAAAGTGAACCTTGATTCATCACTCCAGAGAACATGTTTCAACTCATCTAAGCCTTGCCGATTTAAGCTCATTTTGAGCCCTGGGCGCAGAAGATCTACAGGCCCCCTTGGCACTGACGAATCGAAATTTATAAGCAGAAAATCTGGTTAAGTCCAGCTTATCAGGGCCCTGGGTGCCATCCCCAAAAGGCCCAATGGATAAACTAGTACTGTATCTGAGGTCCTATTCTGAAGTGTTTTTTGCACCATCTCAACCGAGAAGCGCGGTTGGATTTTGTAATCAAAGGCTTGTGGGCGGCAGCACGACCATAGAAACTAAGCAAATGTGTTATCCTGGGGCTGGCAGTTATCGAAACACCAGTCCCGGATGCTTGTTGGAACTCTTGGAGTATGTAGATCATCAATTTGGGCAGTGTCTCCGAATTTTTTTGGACAGCACTTTTGTTGGTCTCTATCTTCTAGTTTTGTGGATCTACCATGTTGAAACACCTTTTGACAATCTCCACCAACCTTCCACTTTTTAATCACAAAACCCACTGTCGATTTTGCATCATTTAACTCCCTAGGTAAGTCTCTGAAGAAACGGCCGTTTCTATGAAACCTGACAATTACGTCCATCTGAAAGCACTAAATTTCGTGGCATCTTGTTTGCAACTAATACCAATGCTGTTACCTACACGATATTTAAGTACAGAAGGCATGAGTGGATCAGGACTAGAGATATTCTCATTTGCATGGGTGTCCAAATACTTATCGGTAAATAATGCATTTAACTTGCATCTGCCTAGCTACATGTCGAATCTTTAGTGGTATGGAGACTTGAACTCATGACTCGATTGCAATAACGCCGCCTATAACCACTCGATTTCTGTGGTCACGATTAAAAAACGAGCAAATTCCTTGGCTGTAAATTGTGTATGGATAGTCTACTCACAATTTGTAGCAGAGAAAATTACACAATCTACAGGGGTCATGTAAGTTTTTGTAGCGCCATATCTTCCCCAGGATTAATTGAAAACTCTCAATTAATTTTTAAGTTTTTTATACTATGTACGAAGAATAAAGGGACTAGATACTCAGTAATAACAAAAAAATACATAAATGGGTGCTGAAATCTGTGTGTTCTAGAATAAGGAATTTATTGTTCGCTAAACGTGTCAAAAACTAGGGCAACGGATGAAGTTACAAGCCTGAAAGAAATTTTATAAGAATAGCTATAAAAAAAAAGTGCAAAAATTTTAATAAATTGCATGGGTTGAAAGGAGTTTTTTTTTTGGTTTAGCGAAAGACTTAAATTAATTAGAGAGCATGATGAAGCTAAAACCAGATAAATCGGTTTTGCAACATCATTACAGTGCAAGCGGAAATTTATTAAAGTCAGATTTTCATCAACGCATGCTCTAAAAGTTGATAAATTGAACGACATTTAATACTGACATATGTTTTCATAAAAAATACATAACGGGGAGAAACGTCTTATAAGACTTCTTGAGGCCCTGGGCTTCTACGCAAATGTAAGCCCCACCTATGAACCATAAAAGAAGACAGTGCATAGCACACATTCTTAAATACACGTACAAATCCGAAACAAATAAATGTGCATGACTTACAATCGCACAAATTGGCTCGACTGACTGCCGCCTTTTGAATGAATGGGTTACACTAATGATTGGAGGTAGGCTTGGGCATATACAGGGCCGACGGTTATCACATGTAGACAGTAGAAAATATCGGCCGAAATTCCTAGTTTTTCGGGAAACAGGAAATAACGTTTGAAAGTTGAAATTGTTCGAATCATGAACTTTTTAAGGCCCTCATTGTGAAAGATGCCCTGGGCCTGGTTGGCCCATGCTTTAAGACGTCCCTGATTACGGGTATAAGGTAAAAATGTGTGTTTTGTGATTGTAGTTTATATGCTTATTAATAAGTGCTAAAAATAGAAAGTGGAGGAGGAGACTGTTGAAGAACATGACTCCAATGAAAGAAATGTCTTCGAAAATAATTTTTCGCTTCGTTAGGGATCATACAATACAGATATTGAGTTCATATATGAATATCTGGTGAACAGTGTTATGACAAGAGTGATTCTTATTAGTACTATTACGAATTTTGTATAATGAATGCTAAAAAAATTGTCAATAATTTATATCTGGATGTGTAATACGTTCATATGACTCTCTGTTGTATTTATTTTATGTTAAAATTGTAATATTCGCAAGCAACGTCGTTCCTTACATTATAATGACGATTCAATGGAAGCGGCGAAATGTCGGTGATAGAGCCAAGTTGGCATCATTTTTGGCGACCATTGTTGGCAACCACATGGATGCTTCTGTGAATTACTGCAGAAATTTGTATTTTGACCGTTGAAGAATCGATTAGCGATTAGTTACTACTTTGGCTGTTGAAGAGGACGAGCCGGTGCTTGTGAATAATCTTCAATAAACTTGTTATTTTAGACACTGATGGTTGTGTCTGAGTGCTGTGGAAGTTGTGAAAACCTGCCGGGATTTCTTCAGCGAATTTTGATGTTGTTTCCAGCATTTCTAAGGATTGTTTTTCGACAATAAATTTTCATTACTCCTGAAGAACTGTCTTGCTCTTTGAGACACAGCATAAAATCCTCGAACTCGATCTACGTAGCAATACATAGCAGTGCCATCAGTTCTATTACAAATATAAAGGAGGCAAAATTAAAAACTTTGTAATCAAATTTAAAACTAAATCTCTAATTAAAATTTTATTTTATTTTTAAATTTAACATATTGCCCCTTTTTTATTCAAAATAATCACCTTTTGACTTCACACCGGCCTTGAGTCTCTTTAGCCAATCATTCGCAGCAGATTTTTTGCTTTAAAAGTACCTCTGGTGTTTTAACTTTTTTTGCAAGAAAATAACCAATCATTCGATACTTTTATAGACTAAGGTTTTTGTTAAAACATAGTTCTTTTTGACACATTAGTCTTTTTCGCAAGAAAAGTCTTCTTTCCACAAGGATTGCGACGAATGGAGGATTTCTCCTCTACTGCTTTGACGAAAGCTGGTGTTTTCACTGAGTATGGACAACCTCTTCAAGTACAATCTGCAATTCTGTTAGAAGGTACGTCTTAAGCAGTGGAGTAACGTACACACTCGCATCGCGGGAAGGGGGGGGGGGCTGACTGCCACCAAGTACGTACCTTTGTAAAATCCAACTTGTGGGCCCAAAGCCTGACTTTTCAGGGGGTCTCAAATGTTCTCCCTCACGCCACTGGTCTTAAGGCATGGGCCCAGGGCCTCAACCCTCGGTTGGGGCCTCGTTTCATTCTCGATTCTGTCTTAATAAGATCGTATCCGAATAATTTAATGGTGAAATAATATTCCCATACATATTCTCCGAAAAACAGGGATTTTCCAACTGTATGACAACTGGGAAAAGTGGTAAGACTGTATTATTATGTGATGGTCGTTGTCCATGTCTAGGCATAGACCTAATACCATAAACAATCATTCAACTCATTTAGTCGAAATGCGGCCATCGGTTTGTGTCTATGTTTTTGAGATTGTGCGTCGAGCACATTTATTTGTTCAACTATATATATACCATACAGTTTTAAAGTTCTCAGGTTAGGGCCTGCTTTTGCACAGGGTCTCAAAAAATTTAAGATTTCCCTGGGCCTTAAAACGTCTTAAGACATCCTTGTCTGTTAGTCTCAGAAAGCCTCTAAATACGTAGTTCAATAAATGGATAACTTTTTGATGTCTAAATGCTCAAGAGCCTCAAAAATCACCGAAGGGCTCTTCTGTTTTTTTATGAAGGTTAATTATATTATATGGGGAAATATTAAAAAAGAACGTGTTATGAATGTTCTTATCCATTATTTAATACCGAAATAATAATGACTATAGGTGAAAGGAACTTTTAACTTAACGAATTCAACTAGAAATTTAAGAAGTATAGTAAAATATGTTGCTTCATACAGGAGAGCGAAGCCAGAAAGTAATTTTAATGTTGAAACAGCTTTCCGTTAAAAAAAAAATTGTTCAAAATTCGAATTCTATTCTTTAACATTATACAAATACAGCCTTAAATGAGAGAAAAGAATCAAATATACTTATACACTTATCATAATTACTAATTTTTTGTTTGAATATTATTAGTGGGATTCAAAAACTCACCAACCAATTCATTTCCCTAATGTACATTTGTGATTTCCTTATTGGGTGGTTGTCCATAAACATCTAGGAAAGAATTTTAATTTCAAATGTGACCTTGTTCAACGTCCAGTACATTTAAATCAAATAAATTCATAAAAGTACTAGCTAGTAAGATTGACGTAAACTGCTTCTATGAATAAGGAATATATTCAAGGAGAAATACGGGGGAAGATAATAAATTCTAACACATTTTCACTTTTTACAAAGTTAATCAGAATTATTTCTTTTACTAGCTAAGTTAAAGTTTTCATTATTTATGAAATAAACTATTATTTCCAATAGAAAAAGTATTTTCCAAATAATCCAATTAAAAGAGCTATCAAGTTGTGATGAAGTTTAAAATTTTTGAAGTGATAACTTACTTAGAGGCGGGTTTTTTGCTAGAGTGAATTTAAATGAAGCGTTAGGTTCGGGTTTTCCTCAGCTTGTTGGAAATCGTGCTTGGATCGACGACTCGTGCTTAGTTTTAAATTGAAAACTTTTGAGTCGCGTGTTTCTTTAAGTGAAAATTTCACGCACTCTTTTCTTCTTTTTTTAAATATTACTGTCGTGCCAACCCACCTCCATTCAATTTCAGCGAGTGAGCGAGAGAAGAGGAGCGCAAGCAAAAATAATCGGGGAAAAAATTATTCTTATGTAGGAAAACAAGAGATTCTAGTAGTTATTATATTTCAAAGTTTGTTATCAAGTTGCCACTCTCAGTTGAGAAACAGAGGTCTTAACGGATTACCTAGTTAAGGTGAGTTTGATTTTTCCGTTGAACATTGTTTATGATCAATAATGTTTAAAAATATTACCAAAGTTAACTTGCTAACTGTATTAGAAAAAATCGGTGAAACTGTACATGAATCGTTTAAAATCGATGAACTAAAAGAAATACTTTTGAAATCCTCAGAATTTATAAAAGACAAGGAATTTGTCTTGGACTTCCCCTGCGACCCTAGTTGTGCAACGTAAAAATGAAGACACATTGCATGGGTTACACTCGCAACCACAACAAACGGAATGTGTAAATTCAACGTATTATGTTGTTGAAAGTATTCCTTCATTAGATAAACTCCTTAAAGCTGTACAAATAATGGTACGCCCTGTGCCAAGAAGAAACGAAACATGGGATCTATTTTTGATTCAGTAGAAAGTTGAAATTTTAATGAAGCTAATTGGCGAGAAAGTTGCTAATATTTTGAATTATATTGATGATGAAAACTAAGAGATTACGAAAAAATAAAAGCATTAATTGTGACAGAATACGAACCCTCTCCTTTAGCTTACTTAGAGAATTTTAAGAAAGGCAAACGGCTTTCAGGGCATAAGGTTTCTTAGTCTAACATAGTATATGGAGTTATATAAGTTAACATAAACGGTACTTACGTACTATCGCAATGTAATGGGGATATTATATGAAAGGAATCACATGGTTGCCAATTCAATGGGTACGACACATGGGAAATCAGGGTTGCCAAGTTGGCGAGTTATTTTGAACACTGGCATTCTTGCGATGGTATGTAAGTACCATACATATATATTATATAAATATAATATACGTAAGTAATTTACGTATAAATATTTTTAAATAATCAGATTAATTGACATTTAAATCATATATACTCATATATAAATATGTAATGAATAATTATTTAAACATTTCCCATTACAGAAAATGCATTAAATAAACAAATCCCCCGATGAATGGGCACGAAAAAAGTGAAATGCGAAATTGTCGTAAAAGAAAACGTAGTTCTACCGAGCGATTGGATTCTCTAGCCCAGAATAAATCAGAAGTTTTAACTTCTATCAAGTGGTCAATAGCCCACAAACATTTTTTTTTTGTCTTTTAAATTTTTATAATATATTGTTAATCATTCAACAACAACATCAAAAAAATACCCTTATAAATTCAAACTATATATGTTGTTGATTAAAAATTAGATATAGGAGATATTCCAAACTGAAAGTTAGATTCCATGTATAGTATATTTACACTGAAATAATAGTACAGAATAAGAGATGTGTTTGTGTGTGAAATTAACAGCATAAATACTTTCTTTTCAAAAATATTTATTAAGTACTAGGCCTTTTAAAACACAAACAATAACAACACTAAAAGTTGTTTTGATTTGAATAGAAGAATGTAACCAAAAAAAAAAAAAATACATCCAATAACATCTTAATGACTAGTTTCTAAAACAATTAGATTACTTAAAAGAATTCAAAGACATTTAGCTTGAGTTTTAAACAGGATAATGAATAAAAATTTTAACAAATTGTATATATAAACAAACAAATAGAACACAAACATTTGTCTCCAACTAAAATTTTGAATGAAAATCCTTTACAAAACATGAGGAGAAAAAAGAAAACGAAAATGAATCTTAAATAAAGAAAGAAAACAACTGTCCCACTTCCTATAATATATAAGTTGCACTAATAACCAAAACCAACATGAAGTATAAGTTTTATTTGATCAAAAATATGAAAAAATCTTGAATTTCAAAACAAAAATACTGTTTGAGTAATATAAAAGTTATATCATTTGTATAATATATTAAATTTATTTTTGCCAGTTAAAATATTTAAAGTCCAGTGCAGACATTGTTATCATGAAATAAAATTTGATGATTATCCTTACTTTTAAATCAAAATAAAACTGTAAAAGTTTATATATACATATATATATATTAGTACACCCAATTCTGCTTTTACACGATTTTCATTTAACACAAATTAGAAAAAAAATTAATTTTCTTTTTACCAACTTATTTTGATTTAATACGATAGAACCCAATTCCTAAGAAAATTTTGCTTTGCTTTTATTTTTATGTCTGTGACATTGGAGACAAGAAACATAATGTGATTTTATTTGTGAGAATTCTCTCAATTTTATAACATCAATATTGAATTATGTCTACTTTTTCTGCACTTGGAGTTTGGTGTTCAAGGTAAAAAGTACTATTTGATGTTTACAAAATTTAATAAAAATTAAAACAGAATTCATGAATTATCCATTGTCAAAAAAAGTATCCTACAGTACTCTTGTTTTGATATATTTTTTCACACACATTCTTTGGGAGTGTATCAATTGTGTAAAAACAAAATTAGGTGTAATTTAAAAATACATTTAAAAAATTATAGAAATAATACATTGTAAAGAAATGAGCTGTACATATGCAAATTAAACATTTAACAATCCATGTGTATATGTATTTACTAATGATGATCAATTTAATGCAATTGCAAAAGTGGAAACTGATATAAATAACACAGAAGAAAATTATTCATGACAAACCAAAATAATTTTTTAAAAAAAACTCTCAGGCAATTAAAGATATCAAAATAAAGAAATATATTTCAGTAATATCATGCTAACATATTGTGGAATAAGTATGGATAACAAATTATTTCTTAGATTATGTTACATATTTAAAAACAGTTTTTAATTTTAAAAAATTTCCAAAGGCACCAGTCATCTATTTGTAAGGCACTTGCATATTTATGAATACAACCTTAACACAAGCAACTTTGTGCAGAAGCTACAACTTAATACTCATATTACTTCGAATAAGGCAATAAAATTAATAAACAAATAAATACAACATTCCCAAAATAATAGATTAGTGAATGCCTTCTGTGTGTATACAAGCTTTTCCCATACCAATCTAAAAATGCTTAAATTTAAAGAAAAAAATATAGCACATAACAATTGCACCAAATTTCATCAACAGGACTAGCAATTAGTTTTATCTGATATTTATCACATTAATAAGAATGAAGGAGGAGGAGGAATGAATATGAAATATCAAATCATAATAATAAAAAGTAAGTATAGAAAAGGTAACTTATTTTCCTTTTACTACTTATAAACTCTTCTTTCTAAATGACCACAAAACACATGAAATTTTTGAAAGAATATTAATTTTATCAGTGAATTCATCTAATACACATAATTTGAATTATTATATATACCTTTTTTTCTTTCTTTCTAATAAGGCTGTAGATTGGTAATTACCATTGCAGATCTAGTACATTCCCCCCTCCCCCCCAAGCTGACGGACAGTATTTCATTCATTATAAAAGAACATATTGATGAGATCAATATTTTTTTCAAAATTGTATGCAATATTGTCAAAATTCAGTAAAAATAAGTTAATTAGAAATATGTATATTCTCTCTGACATACAGCATAAATCAATTCTTTTTCTTAGTTGTAAGTTCTCTGATATTTTGATTATAGAAGCTTTCTTTTAAATAACACACTACATGGAATCATTGTAAAAATCCTATAATCGCAATTTGAAAAATGAGTATAGAACTATTGGAAACTGTATCTCACAGAAAATATTATTGCTACAAAACAAGCATCTTTTTCATAAAAAATAGCCTAATTTAGGAGAATAAACAGTGAATATGGTATAGAATACTGTAACACATGCACCAAAAATTAGAATAATCAAGTAACTAGCATGAAACAAAAAAAAAGTGACTAGTATTATAAGATATATATATATTATAAATAATATTATGCTTATATATTATAAATTATGCCAACTATGGAAATAACTCAAGTAGATAAATATATTTGGCTGATTTCATTTCATAGTTTCAAATTTCCTATTAAAAGTATATAGTTCCAACATTACAACAACTTAATGGCAGTTTTAGGGGAATAATTTATAGAACATTTTCGTGTATGTTTTTTCATAAAAAATAATTAGTTCAGTCAAACAAAAATACTGAAGTATGTTTGAAGTTCTTTTTTTAAGGCATTTATAAGCAGCAACAGTTAAAAATGTGAGCAAAGAACATTTAATTTTATTATTTTCTCTATAAAACAATGTAAGTTATTAGTAATAGTTTCAAAAGGGAAACTAATGCATATAAGAAAATATTCTGTCAAAATAGAAATAATAAATCAATAACTGATGACATTTCCAACTAAATTAAATAATTATTGTTGCTTAAAAACACTGCATTTCGAACGTATTAATGAAAAGTTGAGATAACACTTTATCTTGAAATAAAGCTTCATATTGATTTTTCATGGACAATGAGCTCTGAAGGATATTTCCTCTCAGAAGATAGTTGTAAAATTATTAAGAGTTGGGGGATTATTGATAGCTCTTTGCAAATTTCCCCTCTCTTTCAATTTTGCTTGGAGTAAAGTGTGAGAAGCAACTCCAATTCTGACATCCATTTGACTCAATTCAACTTTTAGCTTTGACAGAGCTTTTCTAATATTCACAAGAGGTTCTGAAAAGACAAAGCAATTTAATATAAAGAAATGAAAAGTTTTAAATTCTAATATTATTCTGAATTTAATTTAAAATGGAAAATGCAGATGTTTTAAAAAATATTCTTAACAAACTTTTTAATGTGAAATAATGGTCCAAAATGAAAAGTTACTTAAAAATAATGATTATTTAATTTTACAATAGAATATACTTTAAAATCATTGTTAAATCACATTAAAATTACAATATTAATATTTTTTTATTCATTTATGTGTAATCAATGTAATTATTAATTCTATATTTTACAGCCCAATTATACACAAATTTCTTTCTATAATCTTGTATACATACTGAATCAATATTGAAATCAATTATAAATGTTCACTAAATATTTAATTAATTTATATATTAAACAAAAATACCATTACCACTAATAACAATACTAGTTGCTAATCCTACTATAAAAACTTGCTAAAAAAAGAGAGAGAATCCATTATTTTTTAATTCTTTTAAAATCAGAGAACAAAAACATACGTATCATAAAACAGTACATTTTGTTTTTTAAAAAAGTATTTTTTTTGTGCTGATATTTAATTTTGGTTTGTAATAAAATATGCTTCAGTAGCATTCCAAGGATGACAAATATAATTAAAAGCTTCTCTCATTTATTCAGCTGAAAGAAAAAGTTTTTTTCCCCAAATACAAATAAATAAATATAACATGGAATTTTAAATAAAAAAGTAATTTTTAAAAATATGAAAAGTTAGAAGACATGTAAGAAAGTATGAGTTGAGAAATTAATAGTAATTACCTTCATATAAAAAATAAGTAAAAAGTAACAATTGTTTTGCACTTACTTCCATCAGTCATATTAGATCCTCTTTCATCCATTTCCTGCTTAACCTGATCAAGTTCTTCGGTAATCTAAAAATAAAAAGTTTTAATAGACAATTAACAGCTTGAAATTTAATAAGAATTTATTGTTGGGTTAAACAAAATATCTGGAACAAAATTCGAGCAGATATGAAGAATAGTTTAGTCTATCTGCATAATAATAATAGTAAATAATAAAATATATATCAATAGTCATAGACATTAATTACATACACATGTGTCTGCATAAGTTTAACCATGTAATTCAATTTTATGTTTTTGTGCTAATTTAAACTTTTTGGTTCTGCAAGCTTTTAAATCTAAATTATTATCAAAAAAAATTATCCAGTATATATATATATATATATATATATATATATATATATTTGCAAGATCAAAATAATTAATTTTAAAAAGTTACTCTGAACAAAAAATCATATATTGTGGTGTTTTGACATAATCTAATTTCTACCATTCATTTGAATTTAAAACAGAACATAAAAGCTGCCAAGCATTCATCCTTAATTTTTAATACAAGAAAGATCTCTATTTTCTAATCAGAAATAACTATAAGATCTAATTTTTAATAAACATCATGTTAAAAGTATAAAAAAAAATTATGCTTTAAACAAAAGCAATAAGATGTTTTGAATCAAATGTACATATATCTCTTTTCACTGAAAAGATTGATAAAAGCTCAAAAATAAAATAATAATAAATTATTTCTGAACATAGTAAACTTTCTATAATTTAATATTTCATACACCTACTTTTAAATATATATTTAGTATATATTTTTAATATGTTATAGAATAAAAATTTCTGCAAAAATATTTAGAGTGAGAATGTAAAGAATAAGAGGGCCATGAAACGAATTAGGTTTCAAAAGCTTTCAAGATTAATGAGTCTAAAACAGTCATAAAAAAAAAGCAAAATTAATTGATATTAACTTTTTTTTGTTTTTCAATCAATAAAAAATTTTTCATTGCTTCTTTTAAATTTCCTTTTTATACAAGGCATTTTTGCAGTATTGTGAAAATTTGAACACCATGCAATTTTCAATGAATTATTTGAGAAACTGAAAAATAATTCATTCATTAAAAATACTTCTAAAAGGGATACAAAAATGCATGTAATAATTCAAAAAGCTTTTATATAATACTTAAAGAGAGAGGGAGAGAACAAAATGCAATAATTATCAGAGAAAAGAATATATCTGTATTAAGATGTTTATGATAGAAATTACATCGATGAAAGAACAACAAATTTGATAAGCTCCCAATTAATTCAAAAGAAAAGAAAGAAAAAAATTTCTCTCATGACTATATTAATACTACAGTTTAATCAGAATATTCATTAACAACTTATTTAAAAAATGCAGAGAGAGAGATACATCACAAATAAATCGGATCAAAAAACCTTTTTAATAATACTTTTTTTTATTGTTGTGATATATGAAAAGCAAAAAGAATAAGGTAAGCTAATGGAATTATCTTAGGAAGATCAAAAAAGATAATTGAAGATTATTGGTAATTATAAAATATACAAAGAGATTATTGTTTTGCTAATTATCTCAAATCAGTTGCAACAAAAATTTAAGTAAATTAGAAAACATATGTTATTAAAACATGTTCATTTGTGTTTTTAATGATCCATCTGCTTAAAACTTGGAGATTTGAGATTTAAATAATATGAGTAAATGAAAAAGTAGTTTTTATAATAATTATCTATCTATATATATATATATGTAACGCACAGTATAGTTCCAAGACCGAAATGTAGGTGCCGCCCTTACAGTATTGTCTTGGACCGGAAGTGTGACTGTCCGAAACACTGTAGTATCGTCAGAGAGAGTTTGGATCTGGACAAGCGTGCGTCCCCTGTTTCGATGTCCAATCCTGGACTATGTAAACTTTACTTATTTTCACTTATTTTCTCTAAATGTTTCTCTTGTAATTGTCTAAGTGTCTGTTCTTTGTAATTGTGCTAACTTATGTCATTAAATATATTAATTTACCCCGAGATTCTATTAATTACTTTTGGTTACCCCAAGTAATGACGTAAGCAGCAGCCACAATTGGCGCCCAAACGTCGGCCCGACCCCAGCTCTCTCTCGCTTTTTTCCCCCACAGCCTTAGGGGTGGAAGTGTTTGTCATCCCGACAATAAGAGGATTCGCACCCTGCGAATGAATATTTTCATCCAGAAAACCTGTTAACAGATAAGTGTTGTTTATTCTAAATAATCATGCTCTGTTATTGTGTGTGTGTATAAGATTATTATAAATTTTGACATAAATTGTGCGTTACTTGCAAAACGATGTCTTTATTTTTCTCTTGGACAGTTACATACTATTTAGTAAAAAAGAAAAAAAATATATATATCCATTTTTTTTCTGTGAACTATGACTTACTTATAAAAATGTGATGATACTTCCTGGATCCTTATAACCTGTAGTTTATGAGACTGTATTTTTGGTGTAAAGTAATATCTTGTAATTTTTTTCTCTTCTTTAAAACAGAATATTGTTTTGTTAAGTAGGAATTTTTTATTTATGAGTATATGATTCTTTTTTTTTTTACTTGAGGTTTATGTTATTTCCAAAGTGTTTTCTGATCATTTTTATGATATATGTATTTTTTTTTTTTTTTTGGCTAAAACTTTGAAAAAGTTTTTTACTTTGATTATGTATTAAAAATGATAAAAACGAAAATATTTTTATTTTTCCTTTTGGGATTCATGAAATTTTTTGAATTGTATATTGTAAGAAAGTAAGATATTATTTTTTTGTGGCATAATACTGTACTATTATTCTGTTAGTAATATTTTGTCAAATTTAATTTTGGTCTGTTTATATATAAAATTTAAAAATCAAAGTTTAAATTTGTAACTAATTGAATGCGAAAAAATTTGAATTATGTTTCTAACCAGGGGGAGGGCCCCCATCCAATAGCAACGACTTCCATAGAAAAAGTATAGACCACCCTGGTCATGAAAGAAGTGCCGCCCCAGCAATCAAAGACTCATGTTATAGAAAAGTGTATAGGCCACCCTGGTCTCAGAAGAAGTGCCGCCCCAGCAATAAAAAAAATCCTGTTACAGGAAAAGTTTATAGACCACCCTGGTCTCGGAAGAAGTGCCACCCTGGCAATCAAAGAGATTCCTGTTATAGGAAAAGTATATAGACCACCCTGGTCTTGTATGAAGTGTCACCTGGCAATAAAAAAATCCTGTTATAGGAAAAGTTTATAGACCACCCTGGTCTCGGAAGAAGTGCCACCCTGGCAATCAAAGATTCCTGTCGTAGGTACAGTGTATGGACCACCCTGGTCTTAGAAGAAGCTCCTATGAGGAAAAGAGCTCCTCCTGTTTCCGAGCCGACACGTCAACGGAACCAGAGGGGGAGTCTGTAACGCACGGTATAGTTCCAAGACCGAAATGTAGGTGCCGCCATTACAGTATTGTCTTGGACCGGAAGTGTGACTGTACGAAACACTGTAGTATCGTCAGAGAGAGTTTGGATCTGGACAAGCGTGCATTCCCTGTTTCGATGTCCAATCCTGGACTATGTAAACTTTACTTATTTTCACTTATTTTCTCTAAATGTTTGTCTTGTAATTGTCTAAGTGTCTGTTCTTTGTAACTGTGCTATGCTATGTCATTAAATATATTAATTTACCCCAAGATTCTATTAATTACTTTTGGTTACCCCAAGTAATGACGTAAGCGGCAGTTACATATATATATATATAACTATGATATGAGTATGATACAATTCATATTTCATAAATATTTATAAATAAAGAACATACTAATAAATCAGTGCATTTCTATAGAAAATACATTTATGCCAGTATTTATGTGCACAAGTTATCATTCCAATATATAAAATATTTATGTATAAAAAAATGCCAATACCTAAGTGTGTATGAGAAGTACCTTTCTTATACTTCTAATTATTTAATGAAAAATATCAACTTCAATTTACAAAAATTTATTGTAATAAAAAGATGGAGTTTTCAAGCTATTTTTTTTTTTGTAACTCATTAAAATAACTTTATATGTAAATGTTTAGTGATGAAGCATGTCAATCATACATTACATTTTTGAATGGTATTTTTTATAAAAGAGCTTTATTAGAAACAAACAGAATTTTCTATTAATTTTTGAACTCTCTTAAATTTTTTTCACACAAATGAGTGTGGATGTGATTAGCTTTTTTTCCCTCACAAATATTGAAATGAATTTAAATCAAGCATTCAATTTCAAAGTCATGTTACATGCTTTTTTTCTGAACTACTATTATTAAAGTTCAGTTAAAAAGTGCTTTATGAAATATATTACTTCATTTGTACATATAATTTTTTTAAAAAAAATAGAAAATATTTGAAATTTTACTTTTAAATATAAAAAATTACATGCATATATATAATCTATCTTTTGAAAAAAACAGATGAAACTTTTAGAAAAAGTGTGATTTCCATTGTCACATGGTCTTTTTTGATACTAAATACTTCATTCAAACTCAATCACACAAACTTACAAGAGAATTTAAGAGGTTTTGAAAATGTAATGCTAAAATAAAATAATAATAGATAATTTGTATGAAGAATCACAAAAACAAAAGAAATTATGAAATAGAAGATTACTTGAGACAATGTGCGAGATCTTTCAGTCACTCCACCACTAACTGACTTGTATTGCTCCCTAACTTGAGAGAGCTGATCTTGAGCTGTTCGATACTCCAAAACAAGTTGTTCTAATTGATTATTTAAATATTTCTCACGGCTCCCAATTTTTTCCAAGGAGCGACTGATGTCTGTATACAGTTTGTCTAATTGAGATTTTGTTGAAGTCATTGTATCATCAATGTTTTTCCTGTGTTGACGTATTTGCTCTAAATGACTGCGCCAATCCTATTTATAAACATTAAAACTTTTTTTTCAAAAACTCATTTTAAAACATTAACATATATATGTGACACATTGTTTATAAAGTTACATTTAAAATAGAGGCAATATCAAAAAGAAAAATTAATGGATACAGTATAAATAAAATATCTGCTATACTTATAGACAAAATTTAACTGTAATAGTTGTTATATTCATTGATAGTACACATCTTACTACATTTACTAGAACAATCAAAGCTAAAGCATTTAAAGACAAATAAAATTTTAAAAATGAAATTTGGAATGAAATGAGTTTTTACAATGAAAGACATGAACAAATATTTTTTGGAAGGGTTTACTTTCATAATTTTAAGATTAATTATCCTAATAATTGAAAAAAATTATAATTTAGAATTTATTATTCAGTAAAATATATTAATTTTAAAATAATAATTTCATTACAGCTTTGTATCATTTATAACAAGCTTCAACTGATTATATTTGAAAATACTCAATAATGAAATTGAAGATATTGTGTTTCTTACTCTGGAATCATTCCGCACAGTAACTTTAAGTTGATGCATGACTCTTTCAACTTCTAGTTTCCACTCCATGGCATCAATATTAGATTCCATAACTTCATCAGGCTTATTTTTTTCTCCCTTATCCTAAATAGAAGTTTTCTCGGAATGTTAACTTCATGTAAAAACTTCAGGAAACAAAAAACAAAAAGCATAAAAAAAAACATTTTTTATAAATAAATATATATCTGCCTTTTCCTGAAATAAACAGAACAATACCTAAAACCTTGATATTGATTTTACTGAGTGCTAGTCTCTAGAAACATCATTTTTCAATAGATAATTATTTAAACAAAACTTTTTTCACAGTGCAAATCTTGCTGAAGAATAACTACAATAAAAAGAAAAGCATTTTTTTCATATTAAAAACCATTTCATAAGCATATGATTTCAAGCAACAATTTATTTTATGTTAACAAAAAAAAAAAAAAAATGCACTGTAAAATATTGAACTCTTTTATCAAAAATGAAAAAGGAAAGGGAAAAAAACATGATTTCATAAATCAAAAATACAAAAATATAACATTGTAAGAAAAAAGTATTCATTTTACTGCTAACTGATGTGTTACAAATATATACCTGTTTAGCGATGGATAAATTTCGCAGTGCTTCTAAATCCAATATTTCACCTTCATCTTCTGATTCTTCTTCTTCATAAGCTTCCTAATTGAAGGAAAATTTTAGTAAGTAATCATAAAACAACTATATACCAATAATTATTGGTATATAGTTGTTTTTTGATTAATGCACATTTGGCTTCTTATATTCTATTTAAAAAATTTTATGAATAAATAACTATAAACTTCTGTTTAGAATAATTTTAACTGTTATATCAAATCAAAAATCAAATTGATTAATAATTTATATGTTTTTGATTAATTATAATTAATCAAAAACATATAAATAATTAATCAATTTGATTTTTTGATTTGATATAACAGTTAAAATTATTCTGAACAGAAGTTTATAGTTATTTATTCATAAAAATTTTTAAATAGAATTTAAGAAGCCAAATGTGCATTAATTTATAGAAAGTACTACTTCACATTACTTACAGATACAATAAGTAAAAGTTTTTCTAAAGTTTTCCAATTATTACATTACATTATGCTAAGATTTTTAATGGTTTTTGAACTTGTACTTTAAGTAACTGTATGGTTGAGCCACATGAATGTGGTACACTTTGTTTTTATTTTTGATTTGAAAAACTACTGGTCTACTGATTACTACTAGTGTGAGAAGGTATTATATGAATATCTTTTTATTTGTGTTAAAATAAAAAAGTTTTATTAGAACTGTGGGGATATTTCTGATCTTTCATTTAGTTGAGAATAACCCTTACAGATATATTGGATTACTCTTATACATGTTTTTATTTTAAGAGTACATGATCAAAAAAGTTTGGAGACAAATGTTCCATGGAACATGAATTACATCAAATAATTTAAAGAGCAACAAGAATGATCATTTGCTTCTGCCAGGCACACATAAAAATTCTGATGTCAATGGGAAAAAAAGCCACTTAGCTTGTAACAAGTGCAGAATTACTCTGAAGCAAAATATAACGAATAAATTCAGAAAGATAGCACAAAAATTTCAAAAATATTTAGATTCATAATTCATATTCTGAAAAATGTCTATTCACAATTTTTGTATCTTAAAAAACTTGAATTTAAAGAACGCAAAACTATACTTTTTTAACAAAAATATTTCTGAAATTAGGAATTATGTACATTAAACATTATAAAAACAATAATTAACATGTTGTTGTTGTCGTGTCCTTCCCGAAGGGAATGAATGAAAGTTGTCAGAGCCTGAGACAGATTGGACTTCTACACAATAGATGGCGACACCACCTATCTTCAAAAACAATTTAGGCATGGAACTGGAGGGAAAAGGAAATATTCTACAGCCCCCTGCATCCGTCGTTTCTGCTGTGACTGCCCACAAAACTTTCAGACCCACTGATTTAACGAGCACATACTCTGCATGTACCGGAGGGTATTTGGTGGCATTGGGCATCGAACGCAGGCCTTCTGGTTTGGAGTCCGATGCTCTAACCACTAGGCTAGTTTACATGAACTGCATAAATAAATCTGCTAAGCAAAACATTAACTATTTAATTTTAGAAACAAATGACATGTCATCTGATACTAAACATATGTCTAGATACGATGTATTTAATCAAATCAAATTACATTTACAGTGTTAAATAGCAATTTCTAAGCATAATTTTTTTAAAAATTTTATTTAGCAATATTTTTGTAGGAAAGGTATTTAAATATAGTTTTTGTGATGAAATTTTTACTTTTAGTATTACAATGACAAAAAATTGAAATAATCTTATCAAAAAATTTATAAATAGCATATGTTTTAAATTCTTGGGAGACAGGGATAATTATTTTCAATTCTGCATCCTTTTATACATGAAATTAAGAAAGGGGGGGGGAATAATAAATACCATTTTGATAATGCATTACAGTAATATACATACATACATATTTATATTCGAAAAAAGTAGTTTAAATTTATAAGTATTCAATGATATTAATCCTCAAGTACATTGTGGTATGATACTTGATATTCTTGATTTTAAAGCTAAATATTCTTTTCACCATTTTTAATGAAAATATTTTATATATTATTGCTAGGTTTCCAAAATTCAACTATAAATGTATACATACAGCTATCATTTCTTCTTCTATCTTTTCTAATGTAACTTCAGAATCATCAGCATCTAGAACTGAATCATTTCCATCATCATCTTCAGGTAAAATGATAGGTCTGAAAATTTATACATTTATAAAAAATCCTATATTTATATGTAAATTACACAAATTGATAAAATTATTATACGAAACATTTTTTAATAGGAGTCATACAAACATGATAAAAAATGTAAAAATCAAAACTTGTTGAACAACATATTAGTATATACCAGCAAAAAATTTGAAAATACAAATTTATTACCAATAAAGAATTTTTTAGTGCTTAAACAATTGGTGAACAACACAGCACAAAAAGTTGGAAGCAATTAATGTACTTAGTACTGAATTGTCAAGCCATATTTTCCTTGCAATTTCACATATTTCTAGTTATATTAATGCATTTTATTATTAATAATAATTTTATAGATCCTATAATTCAGTTATGGCTAAAAACATAGAAATCTCCATATATTTAACTATTTTTAAAATTTTTCAGTTTCCTAATTTTATATATAAATATAACAAGCAGTTTTGTCAAAAGGTATGATAGCATGTAATTAGAGATAAAGTAATGATAAGACCCATTACAGAATTTTATACAGGATTTAAATAGACAAATATTACTTTTGTACTAAATTTAGAAATACTTTTGTACTAAAATATTTTTTGTAGTAAATTTTTCAAGATTTTTATCTAAATAAGTGAGACACACTATAAATTGACAAACATTTTAATCATATAACAACATATATGAAAAAATATATTTATACAATGAATGAAAAAGTTGATTTATTCAATTATTACTAATGAATAATCATTTCTTCCCTTATAATTAAATTTATAAACTTTTCTATGCGAAATTCATTTTATTGTATATCATCAGTCAAAGCATAGAATTTATGAATTCAAAAACAAAATTTCTCAAATTAATCACTTAAAACTATTTTCTTTAAGTTGGTATCTATTGTCAATTTACATTTATTAATAGTTTATGTATCACAGAAAGGATTATGGCATTTTATATGCTACATGAAACATTTTCATTCATTGATGAAATATTAATTTTAGGCTTATTTATGTTTATATCCAGGCATTATAACATTGAGAACATATTTGCACTTCTGAAATAATGAATGAAATCATTGTACGGGTATAAAGAGATGACACAGTGAATTATCCATTTAGTACAAATATATAATACTACTTAATGTGTGTGTGTGTGTGTGATCGCACAATAAAAAGTTATTACCATAATTAAATTTCAGTGACCATTTATTAAAAACATTCATAGTAAAATGATTATTACCATTTTTTTTTTCAGATTATACAATAAAAGTCAGTTGAAAAAAATATCTCTAATTATGGCATTTAAGAAATTATAAGGAAATTGTAAGAAAGAAAATATCCCTTATTTTTAGAAGACATTTCTGAAAAATTCTTAAGCCAAAGTTAGAACATACTAACCACACTCTACTCTAAGAAACATATTTCCCTAAAAATAGAAAATCTTTACCCTAAGGCATTTTCTAAACCCTAATTATTCCCATTGTTCAGCAAATAATAAATCTGTTAGCTTCTTATTAATATCTAAAATCCCCATTCAAGCATCAACATTGTCAAAAAATGGGAAAAGCAACATATTAGAAAGTCATGTCCAGAAGAACATTTTCTTCTCAAAACTAGTTGTCTCCAAGAAGTAAATTTTCTGTAGTTTACAATTTCAAATTTAATTGTTGTATTTTTTTACTGCATAACATCAAAAAAAAAAAAAAAAAAAAAGAAGGAAAATGTCAATAATTTTTTTGCAAAAAAAAAAAAAAATATCTGGAAAATCAAAAAAATTTCCCTCCTGATACTGGGTTGTATTTTACATAATTTTGTTAACAGATATAAAAAAATTTATGTCTTTTTTCCCATATTTATCTTTTATCATCACACAGAACTTTTTCTTTCTTTTTTGCAGCAAGTAAGCTATATAATATGAATTACAACTATCCACCACAGAATGAGCACAGCTTACTATTTTTAATAGCTTATTGATAGCTAAATTTGCATTCAGTTGTATTTGAAAACATTGATAGTACACTTTATTCTCATACAAAATTTCCTCGGAATATTGCATATTAAATAAGCATCATTTACCTTTTCCAACTAAATGCTTGTTTCTTCAAAGCCTGATCTGCTAAACGTGACAACACAAAAATCACCTGTTCTCCCCATCCTTGCTTTAATTTACTAGGTGGAAAATCTACAGAGACACCCTGCAAATATATATATGTTCATTAAATAAAAGAGCCAAATAAATTTATTTATCACAGAATATAGATAAATACGTATAATTATATAAGTAAAATACTTTCCATTTGTTTGACTTGTTCTAAAATACTAGCAACAGTTCCATTGGGATCATCATACTGTAAAAAAGATATAATTTAATTTTATAAATTTAGTTCATATATAACAATAATATATATAATAAATCAGAATAAATGTAGGATATTTGTGCTTTTTTAAAAATCATTCTTTTAAAATATGGTCAATGCCTTTGCTTGTATGGAATGTCTAAAATAAATTTAAATTAAAAAAATATTTCAGCAGCGGTGTATTTAACACACAAGAAAGTTTACCAGAAGTAGCATAAAAAGTTTTTACAAAGAGATTGGTATCTGTGCTCCTTAAAATAGACATGAGATATCTCTAATGAGATGACATTTAAAAAAGTTATAAAATATCACTTGTATTCTTACAACAGAGAGAGTAGATGATAAAATAAGACATTTAACATTTCTATTTCAACTTAAAGAATTATCAAACTCAAACTCAGTGGCGCAACAGCCCATGAGGGCCAAGGCCTACTGAGCCCATCTCAGTATACGTGACCATTGGGCGCTGGGGTGCATGAGCAGATGTTCTGATCAGGTGGTCAGCCTGAAGCGAAACCCCCAGTGTTTGGTAAGCTTTGGTTCTCATTTTATCGACCCACTGATGGGATGAAAGGCTGAGTTAACCTTGCCCAGCCCGGGGTTTGAACCTCGGACCTGTGGTGTGGAAGCGCGATGCACTAACCATTCAGCCACTGGGCTTCAAAGAATTATCACTGAAAGTAATTTCATATAAAAAAAGAAACTTAAGTTTTTTTTTAAATGTAAAACATAAACATTATAATGCAATGTCAGATCATCATCATCATCATATCCAGCAAGACAGCCCCTCATGGGCCAGTGCCTTCCTTTGAAGTTTCCTCCACAGTGACCTGTCATTCACCTGCGTTCTCCAAGTTTTCTCATTTATAATCTTAAAGCCTGATGTGTAATGACACAGTAATTTAAATGTATTTATAGTATTACTTACCTCTTGAGGGGTTTCAAATTTCACCCCACATTTTCGAATCAACCAGGCTGCCAATGAAGAAAACATGAAAAATTGTTCACCAGGATTTGTTTGAAGAGCAAAATAATGTCTAAAAAGTAAAACATGCAAAAAATAAGGTATGGAAATCTTGATTAAGTAAAAATAAAATGGTATTTACATATTAGTCAATTAATCCTTTTCACCAAATCAAAACCATTATCAAATACCATGGTGTACTACCAATAAAAAAAACTGATTACACAAATGCTTGTGTTTATGTTTGTTTGCATGTGTGTTTGTGAGTGAATGTATGCGTTTGGGAACTCAGTAACCATCTTTATAAGTTGTCTAATTATTTAAAATATTTTTTTGCAAAAAAATTACTAAGATTTGGAAACTACCTTTTTGGGAAAGGAGAAAAATGTAGGAGGATATTTTCAGTCAAAGACAAGTTATAAAATCATTCCATCAAAGAAAAGATGAGTTAATGGGTATAACACATACAAGGAGTGACACAAAAAAACAAGGCTAAGGGAGTAGCTTGAAAAAAGAATGGAGTAGGCAACTACTGTTTTGGTAATGTCATTCCATGCACCTCCTCTACCCATGTGGCCAGTTTCATCTTAATCAATCAAATCAGTAGGGAGAACTGCGTCATTGAGTGAAACATGCAACTTTATTCTGCCAGAAAAATATAGAATCAACATCAAGTTTCTTGTGAAACTTAAGAAATCAGCCACGAAAACATTTCAAATATTAACCGAGGCTTATGGAGATGAAACTTTGTTTTGTGCACATGTGTTTGAATGGAATAAGAGGTTTTCTGGTGGAAGGGTCAGTGTGCAAATGATGAATTTGCTGGGTGTCCAAGGTCAGCAATTACAGAACAAAACACAGCTAAAATTTGTGATATGAGTGGGTTTATACCCCTCACATCAGTGGGTCAGACTGTTAATCAACGCTACTACATCAAGTACTAAAAAGACTTCACGAAAAAATTAGGAAAAAAAGCCAGAATTGGGGAGTGATGGATGGCTGTTGCACCAAGACAATGCATCCACTCACATGGCCCTTTCTGTCAAGCAGTTTCTGATCAGCACAGACATTACTGTGATGGAGCATCCTCCTTATTCACCTTATTTGGCCCCATGCAACTGATTTTTATTTCATACAGCTAAATCTTGCTGAAAGGGAACCCATTTTATCTCAGTTGAAGAGGATCCGGCAAAAACAGAAAATCATCTAAAGGGACTTCCATAAACCTCATTCAGCAATGGCAGCACCAAATGTAGAAGTGTGTGAATGCTGAACGGAACTATTTTGAAGGTGATAATATCACAAAGAACTGTTTCTGCATGTACAATGATTTATTTATTGGACCAGTCTTGTTTAACATAGTTAAATATTTTGTTAATTTAAAAGTTAACTACTTTTAGTAAAAATGATGGAATTTAAGTAATGAAATGTAATTCAAATTTAGTTATTTAAATAAATAAACTTTGGTACAAATTCTTTAAAATCTTTGCCAATTTATTCATTGACAGGCAAATGCCTTTGTACAAAAAACTATTCGAATTGCGTAGGTATTTGAAACAATAATAGAAGTAGAATAACCTTTCAAGATTGAAATATAAATTCTTCAAAAACATATATATAATCACAAAAATTACACTAATTTTAAAATGAAAAAAAAATCAATTTATTCTTTTTAGTTAATTTTAAACAAAACTAATTATTTATTTTAAAAAAGAGCATTTTCTGTTAATACATACCAAAGAACTATTTAAATATAGTACTTTTTAGATATAGGGTGTATGGGATGGCAACAATTTTTCCAAGTTGTCATCAACATGACCATTGGTGATATTATCTGATAAGATACATTCACTATAAACATAATGATGCAACAAATTTTGGCATTTTTCTAAGTAACTTCATGGCCCTTATAACCAATAAGTACCTAAATTATTTTTTAATTAATGATTAATGCAATACAAATAAAAAGGTACTTATGTATTATTGCAACTTATTGGCGACATTATATGAAACAAAGCCCCTAATTGCCAATTCATCGAGTATGATACATATGAAATTGGGATTGACAACTAGGCAAGTTACTAATAGAGTTGGCAATTGTTGTGATAATACATAAGTACCCAAAAAAGCACACATGGTGGTAATTGAAATCCAAAGGATAGATAAAGTAGGCAAAGTTTTACTTTGTGTATTTTTACGTGAAATCAAAATATACTATCATGAATTTTTCTCCCACTAGAGAAATTGAGTTGTTAACCTATTGTTATGAATAGTAACATTAAGCAAACTTAATGTTTATAAACTAAATTAAAAATCTTCAATAAAATAACATAAAAACTAAATATGAGTAACATTGATGAATCAACAAAGAAATATCAATGAAAATATTTGGAAAATATTAGAACAAATATTTGAAACCCCCCAAAAGTTGTTTTAAAACAAAATACAAGTTTTTAGCATCTTAACGCATGAATTAAAACATAAGTAAATTCTTTTAGATACCTATTGATATTTTTCATTTTGAATTCTTGAGAAAATTCTGTATCATAATTCAAGAGTTTCAATTTATCTAAAAGGCCTTCCATCGATACATATATTGAATAGGCATAGCCAGGACCAGCATCGACTACTTCAGCTCTGCTTTGTCTTCTTTCCTCCATGTCTGAATCAGTTGTAACTAAGAATAGCATGTTCATCATTAAAACATGATAATGTGAAATTAAAAATATTCATTCACTTTAAGTGGTGAAACTTTAAGAAAAAATGCTTTAAAATTTAATCAAAAGTAATTAAGAGAAAAAATATATCTGTATTTACTTCAAATATAGATAAGCTGTGCGAAGATATTCTAATTTTGCAAATGAAATAAACACTCACATTCTTCAGTAAATTATAATTTGAAATGGCATGTCACACATGTTTGTAATCATCACTTTCAAATGTTAAATTTCTCATGAAGAGTTTGCAATGTTGTATGACATAGAAAATACATGAAAGTGAAAATATCATCTCCAAAATTGTACAATAATTTTGTTTTCATTGCAACAATGAAATTTCTTCATCGTGTTTTTCTAAAAAATCACAAAAATATCATAGATCTTTGTAGAATATTGTGCAAAGCATATAATGTGCAAAAAAGAAATTTATCTATACGTAGTAAATACGTTTCTATGGCAACTAAAGTTCAGTTTCAGTTACAGTCAAGACACTTAGCCACACATGTGTAAATTTTTTAAAATAATCGATGTGAAGTACTTATGCTAGTAAAATCTTTCTGTCACTAGAAATTGAAATTTTGGACATTCTTTATGTTTTTTTTATCATAGAATGAATTGTTAGTTTAATTTATTTAAAAATAATTCAAATGATTTTTGTACTAGTTACGGTTTAGTTAGTTTATATCTGGCAATTAAAAACAAAAGTAAATATCGTCTGCTACCGGACCTTACTGCTCTACATCTCTTGGAACCAATCAATCAATCTACCATACCTCGTTGTTTCTGTTTTGTTATGTAACACAAAATTAGTGTATCCTACCCGTTACTACTTAATTTCTGAGGAATGGCTAATATTGTTGTAACTGGAGCAAGCCGAGGCTTGGGATTGGAATTTGTGAAGCAATTAGCAAAATTTTCTAAGAGTCCTAAAATTTTTGCTCTTTGTCGAGATCCGCAAGGAGCGGAGGTTAGTTGAAACAAAATATAAAATATCAATTAATAATCATATTTCTCAAACGCTGATATGAGGAATATGTAGCTATGAAAATTAGGAAACTTATTTTTAAAATGTAAGAATGTGTAATTAAGATTTATATTTTTTTTAGAAACTTCAAAATTTAGCAAATGGAAGTCCAAATGTGTCAATTATTAAAGCTGGTACTATCTGTTTCGCAATTTTTAATATTTAAGTCTTTCTAATTTTTTGTAACACACATGCAATATTATTAAGGACTAATTTCTATTTTATTTTCTTTTGTCGTAGACATGACGGATTTCGATCGTTACAATGAAGTTGTTTCTAGTATCAAAGAACAAACAGACTCTGGTGGTATTAATCTCCTCATTAATAATGCTGGAATGATGCTAAAAGACACATTAACATCTGTAAAGCATAAAAGTTTGATTGATACTTTTGAGTTGAATGCTGTTGCACCTCTGTTATTTACAAAAGTAAATCCAATTTGATACTTATTATTGTTTATGGATCAAATTTTTCAATCATTGCCTTGTAAATATAAATTTAAAAAAGAATTATTGTTATGTTGATGTAATTCTGAGGATACATTTTGTTAGTTTAGGTTCTATATCTGTTTTTACGTATGAGTGATATTCCCATTATGTTGTAATTTATACAATGTCAATGAAAATAATTATGTTCCTGGGGAAATTAAGTTCTTGTTTTCTTTATTTAAAGGCTTTGAATGAATAACTGTATTGCTTTTGAAGAAAATATGTCAATTTATTACAAGCATCTTTATGTTCAAACTAAGTTTTAAAAAAAAATGTTTTCCAGGAGTCAATTGATTTAAATAATCATTTATCATTTTTTTTTAAAAATTTTTTGTTGGAAAATGACAGCATTAAGAATTACATACTGTTTTATATTTCACTAAATAAAATATAATTAAAGACATTAAAATATGTTCTTTACAGTGATATTTTTCATGCATAGGTCGTCCTTCATATATATCAACTTTATTTTAAAAACTATAGAATTTATTTGAAGCTCTATTACATTAAAAATAATTAATGGTCAGTAAATAAATGAATATGGAAAAAATTTAGTTTTTTAAGTAGAGAGCTCATTTTTTAATGGAACTGTATTCTAAGAAAGAGTAAGAAAATTGTAATTAGTATACTTTTTATAGGTGTTTAACATATTTTCTTACAGTGCTTGTTCTTGAAAGGTTGAGTGAGAGAATATTAACGTCGCACTGAATATTGACGGTCCGCATAATTTTGAACCATGGTCAAGTGACGCGGACGACACTTGAGCTGGCACCTCCCTCTCCTAACTACCACACCACGGGAGGACGTTTGAGCTTTCGACAGATTTAACGTGCATCGCTCCCCTACACGGCAGGTCTTTAGTGGTACTAGGATCGAACTCATGACACGCTAGCCATGATCCGATGCCTAGTCCACTCGGCCACCGCGGCCGTCTTGAAAGGTTGAGGCTTGCCCTTTGGATATCAACTAATACTCCAGGTGCCTTTTTATATTTTCCATTAACTACAAGATGATTAAAAATTCCTTATAGCTTTTTTCTGAACAAAAATTGTTACATTCTAAGTAAACTACTATTTTTGCATAAAATAAACTAATTTCTCTCCCATCTCTCTTCTTTAATTTTTTATCTTCATGAAATCAAATCCATCTTTTCAACATATGTATCTTTTATTTTTCTAAGTGTATAATAAATCTTATTTTTATAAATTTCTGCTTTTAATGTTGTATGATATTTACTACTGAGATTACAAATTGAAGCTTCTGTTGTATATGTATTTAATGAATACTATTTTTCATCACAGAAAAATACATTTTAACTGTACATAGTTAATGATTCATACTTTATGTGTCTTTAAGAACCAGAGCACTAATGAGTCAATTTGATTTTCTGTACAAAATGTGCTAGCATATCTAAGTTTCAAAATTTTTTTATAGGAATCAATTTCTGTACATGACAGTGTTTAATGAAATTGTCTTCCTTTTGTTTCATTAATTTTTTTTTCTTTGTAAGTGTAGATATTCTTTTCATCTTTGTATATAAAGTTAATTGTATACTTCATAAGATTTCAAATTGGAGAAATGAAAAAACTAATACTGATCTAATTTGTTTAAAATTATAAATTTATTTAATTAAACTCTCTTATCATTTTAAAGTTAAAATTTAAATATTTTATTGTGACAAATTTATATCCTGTTCTTCCTTTTTAACTGAGAATACTATGTTTTAATAAAGGATTATAAGAGGATTAATTTTTTAAAGATATAATATTATACCAAATCCACTTTAAAATTCATTATGACATATGTTCTCAAATTCTTGGTTTATTATATGTATTGATTTGATTTACACACACATTTGTATTATTTTTGATGATGCTTCTGGGTTAATTCCAAAGAGGAAAAAAAATTGGAATTATAAAGATTTTTGTTATAATAAAAATTGTCAAATTTAACTAGGTACACATTGGGAGTCTTTTAAATTTGAAAGAAGTCATTGTTAAAAAATCAATTTACTTTTTATTTTAAGTTATTTTTTTATTCATTTTTGGGTTTAGGCTCTTTTACCTCTGTTAAAGAAAGCCGATGAAAATGCATTGCCCTTAAAGGTCGGAAAATCTGTTGTGGTGAATATCTCTGCTCATTTAGGGTCCATTGAAGAAAATACAACTGGTGGTTATATGTCTTATAGATTAAGCAAAGTAAGAATTTATATATTTTTATTCTATAAATAGATTTCAAAAATGCTTTATTACAAAATTTCTTATTTTATCCATTCACACATGAATTATTTTTACATCTCCTTTCTTTTATTTGAAATTTTATAAAGTAATATTCTCCAGTCCTGTGAATTAAATTTTAGAAAATAACAGTAAAAATATAAAATATTATTCAAACTTAAATAAAACTGTTTTTGTTATTTTATTGACAAAGTGTGTTCTTTTCAAAAGTTTATATAAAAGATTATTAGTTTGATTTTATTAAAATTCAATTTCAGTTTTTAATTGAACTAATATTTATGACAACCTAAAATAAAACTTGCAAGATCAGGATACAACTGTGTGAAAGGAGGAATATTTTTCTAAAAAATTTATGGTTGAAATTCTTTTTATCTCTGACAGTACTTTATATGTATTACTAAATGAAAATAACCTGATTACAAATTTCCAAGACACAAACTGAAGATTTTAAAGCTAAAGAAAAAAGAAACCATTGTTTAAAAATACAGATGTTGTAAAATAATAAACGATTACATTTTCTTCAAAATAAAGAAGTCTCTTTCGTTAATTAAATTTGAATTTCCTCTTCACTTCTGAAAATTCATTTTCATAGATCTTCTTACATTTTTTGTATAAAAATACATTCTCCTTTTCCCCTATAAAAAAGAATCCCCAGTGCCACTAATGACCTGTTGTGTAGAGGAGCTGATGCATGTTAAATATGTTGAGGGTCAAAGTCCTCCCATTGGTATGGTGTGGAAGTTTGGAGAAGGGGTGCCAACCCGGGTGTCATCCTCATCACCTGAACCATGGTTCAAAATTACAAGGTCCATTGCCGAAAGTAACCAAGTTTTATTTTAGGTTGCTTTATGGTGTAGCATTAATGAACCCTCATCCATAAAAAGAAGTTTTCTTAATAATTATTTTTTTAACATAATTTTTTATTCTTGGATGTAAATCAGTCTCAATGGTGGATTAGTATAGATTGTAAACTCATGAATGATGCTATTTCATTGAAGATATGGATTAGTATCCCAATGATGATTGTATAATGAAAATGAATCACTGTAAATCTATCGGAGCTCAGAGTCCTTATATTGGTGTGTAGGTTGCCAGTTCAAGTATCATCTTTATCTTGATTTCAGTTCTAAATTATAAGGTCTGTTGGAAATAGTCCTCATCCTGCTTTTAAATGCTACATTATTAATCAATCAATCAAACAAACATGCAAAGAATTGAATTTTTGGTTATCAATGAATGATTTGGTGAATCTCATGAGTACTGTAACTGAACTTTTACATAGGATTAAATGAAATAAATTTTAATTACCGTAAAATACGGCGTAAAATGTGTACTTTGAACACAAAACATAAGATCAAAATTTCCAGTGTTTGTTATATGTCGGGTGTATAAAAATGATAGCTTCAAAAATAAAAGAGATGAGTGTAAAATAAATTGACTTCTACATAGATCGAAATACTGTTTATTTAAAAAAAAAATGACATACCTAATGAACTCTTAGGTTGTATGTATTATATATATAGTTCTAAAAGTATACTATTTTTTTTCAATATCCTGGGATAATACCTTGAGTAAATGGTTTTAAAACAAAAGAGCATTGCACACATATATTTCAAGTTCCTTCATAAAAAAGGGGGGAGGGTTATAATGGAGAGTATACCAAAAAATTAAAAAATGTAGCTTGAAAGTATAGATGCACGTAATACACCGGATTTTACGATAAACATGGCATAATTTCAATTGTTATTTGATGCTTTCTACTTACCTTAACTTCACTAATGCCTCTCGTACAATTTTGTGTAAAATATGAGCATATGTCAAGAAACCATTTGTAAAGCAAAATGGGCATTGCAGTTTCATGCATCCAACTCTATTAATTGATATCAATCTAAAGAGCAGCCACTAAAGAGGTATAGGGTCAATACTTTATTAAAAAGTAGTTGTAGTATTCTTTTTTTTTTAAATTCATTATTTACCTTATACAATTTGCATATATATTTAATGTACTGAATTTACTTAAACATACTGCATGGTGCTCAAAACTGCATTTAATGGCAGATATCATCTGACCAAAGGTTCTCAACCTTTTTCTCTGCCCGGCCACATAGGTATTGAAGTATTTCATAAGGGTTGCAACATGAGGATAAATGAGTGAAGGGGGGAACACTATAAGACTAAGGTAACATAAAATATTTAAAATGTGGAAAATTAATCAAAATATTTAAGGGGTTTTTTTTGGCTTTTATTTTAATACTGTATTCCCCTCTGTGTCAAACGCACCCAAAAATTTGATTTTATGTATTTACTGAGTAATGGGATACTTCCGATTTCTTTTTATATACGACCAAGCCCCTTGTTTACATTCTACTGTCATACAAATAACATTGCCATGTAGTTTAATAATTTGATTTTTTCTTTCTTTTGGCAAAGCTTCGCTTATTTTTATTTAAAATATTAATTTATCAAGTGCAGATTTGCAGCAAAGAGTTTAAACATTCAATTCAAGACTGAAATCAGTATTGTTTGTTGATAATTCATTCAAACTTGTGTGTGCATTTTAGTTTCAAATTTATGTAAATATTTTCTATTTCACTAAAGCAAATAGATTTTTACAGAACGAAAGATAATTTTAGATTTTATTTGTTGATAATCATTATTTGTCATAATTTTGGAATAAGATGTTCACACATATATGTTGATGCAAACAATGTAAGAAAAATTTAGGCACATTTTTGTAAAGTGGTATATTGTTCAGGAACTTCTTTCCAAAATTCTACTTATTTTGGTTCTGCTCTTTTCTTTAAAAATAACTTCTAGGTGGGTGTTTTTATTCATATCAATAAATTTACCGAGTAGTTCTGTGGAATTACCTGCCAATACATCAGTAAGATCCGAAAGTATTGCTTGTTTCAAGTGCCATGGATTTTCTACAGACAAGAGCGTATTCTTGATTTGCCTTAAGTTCTGAAATCTACTTGACGGTTTATCGGATAATGCAGCTATATAATTTGAAATAATTGAATATTTTCCCATCAAAATATTAAGATTATCCTGTTTAACTTTTATTATGATTAAAATATTGTGCATAATTTGATTTTACATTTTTTTCATAATAAAGCTACTATTTTTTTTTTTTTTTACTATCTGTAAAACATTTTATTTCCACCCATTAAGCCACTATTAAGATTAAGCTTCTCTATAACGTTGCAAAAAAAAAAAAGCTAAAATATACCACCACATCCATCATTTTTCAGTTTACTGTAAATTTCATAGTGTTGCTCTGAAAATGTTATTTCTTCCCACGAAGAAAAAAACCTTTCCCAACTTTTTCTCTGCTAAGCCAAAGCACCATTGTATGTAAAAGAATGTCACTATACTGATTCATTTTCCCAAAAAGACTTGAATTTTTGATTCTTGTGCTCAAAAAAATATAATTCCCTATAACTATAGCAGTTTTCATGACAGTTTCTATTTTAAAATTAGTAAGCTTACAGTCAAATTCTCTTGGTGAATAATGCAGTAAAAGTGTAAAAAATTTGTCAAGTTATATTTCTGTTTCAACAGTGATATAAATCCATTTTTGGATCCAGTCACTCAAGGACAGCCAGCAATGCACTCCAATTAATTATTTTTTCTTTTACATCTATATTCTCTCAAAAAGTGAAAATATGTTCAATATAATCAATGCCTAGTTTGGCTCTTCATTGTAAGTAATTTCAAAAATTCCTCATGAATTGAGTTTTGTTTAATGTAAGCAAAAACCGAGCCTTGTGAGCTTTTTAAAATATCTGCACTGGAGTTAAGAAAAATTCCTTCTCAATTTCTGCATCAGTCAACAATATTGAAAAAGATCCGTAAGTGTCATTGAATAATTTGTGTTTAGTAGTAAAAGGATGAGCAATATTATATTCTAATTGTATAAAATTTTCACAGCAAATTAAACAAGTTTCTAATCAGTTTATTTCCTGACGATTGGAAATTAGTTGACTATTTTGTAGTAAAAAACAATCTTTTCTTTTGATATTTTTTTCTTGGAAGACATGAGGAATTATTAAAAATCAGTTTTCCCCATAAAAGGATCTTTTCTCTAATTAGGTCAGTACAGTGAACACACTTTCGCTACTCCATTTTTATTTGTTAAAACTGATCATCACAATTACAAATAGAAAAGAAAAATATATTGCAATTCATATCCATGCATCAACAATAAAATTGATAAATTTCATTTCTTTTTTAACAGAATTTCACACTAAATTTTTAATAAATTATTCTTTAAATAGTAAATTTTTTTTAGTGCAATGGGCCATGACTAGGCCACATGCGGCCCGCGGGTTGAATACCACTGATCTAGACCCTTGACTTGATGAATTTCATGGGCCTCAATCTGACATCATCGATTAGATGGCATCAGAGGCAACAACTGATTTACTTTGGGAGGTGGGGGATATTTTTTGAGATTTTACTATAAAAAATTTCCCAAAGACAAATATGGCTTTATTCTTGATTACAAGCTCCCCTCCTAAATTAAAAAAGTGTTTAGATACAGAGGGGAGAGGAGATATTTTATGGTGTGCTTTTTAACCAACAGCATATATACGTTATGATTATTTTTCTTTAAAAGATGCTACTTTATTTTCAGGCAGCATTAAACATGGTAACAAAATCTGCAGCAATGGAGTTGAAAACTTCAAACATATTTGTTATGGCTCTGCACCCTGGGTGGGTCAAGACAGACATGGGAGGAGAACAAGCACCCCTGACAGCAGAAGCTAGTGTGAATGGAATGCTCACTGTTATTTCAAAAGCAGATGAAAGTCACAGAGGATGCTTATTTACAAACAAAGGAAGAAAAATTCCATGGTAAAAACGGGTCGCATTCTAAAAAGATAGAATGTACTTTATATACTAAGATGAGATGCTTGTAAATCCACGTTTTATTTTTTAAACCCTGTTTTGTAACAATTGCTTTAATAAAATATAGATATATATTCTTTGGTATTCATTTAGTAAAAATTAACTTTCCGGTTTTATATACTATTCTGTATTCATGAGAAAATTTATTAACTTAATAGTATCTCCCCCGCCCCCTGTTTACTTTATACCAATTGCAAGGATCAGAGGTTATTTTAAGTACCCTATAAGCATTAATTAAAATAAAGTTTCTGCTGCGGTACTGCATACTTTATGAATATTTGTCATGAAATTGAAATATGTTCCGGAAATATTCTATTTTTTAATCCCCTAAATATAATGATAAAGGGGAGGAAGAGGACTATGCTTTGAATTTAATAATTCAGTTATAGCAGTTATAAAAGTGCCTAATACAAAAAGGAAAAAATTACACTGAAGTTGATTCTTTAAAATGTTTTAAATACACTCAAGAGCCAAAAGAGTATGACCACCTGTCAATAACGAGTTGGCCCACCTTTGGTGTGCAACACAGCTTCAACCCCCTTGGCATGGATGCCACAAGTCCTTGGTAGATGGCCAGAGACAGATTGTACCAGATGTTTAAGCAATGGTCACGCAAATCCGAGATATTGCGAATTGGTGGTCTTTGAACTCTGAGCTGCCGTCCCAAGACATCCCAAATGTGTTCTATCGGATTGAGATCCGGTGAGTTAGGCGGCCAGGACATTAACTGGAATTCAGCATCATGTTCCTGGAACCACTTCAACACAATTTTAGCCTTGTGACATGGGGTGTCGTCCTGTTGGAACATTCCATTTCCAGCAGGAAAAACAGAGGCCATGTAAGGGTGCAATTGGTCCGCAATGATGTTCAGATATCCTGTAGCATTCATGGTCTGCTCTACCACAACCACAGGTCCCAGAGACGCCCAAGAGAACGTCCCCCAAAGCATAATACTGCCACCACCAGCCTGTGTATGACCTGTACATTGAGGGAGCAACTGTTCGCCTGGAAGACGGCATATCCTGACACTGCCTTCGGTATGATCAATGACAAACCATGATTCATCTGACCAGGCAACTCTCTCCCACTGATCCATGGACCCATCGCGATGTTCCTGGGCCCAGCGAAGGTGCAGTTGGCAATGACGCTTGGTCAGCAAAGGCACACAAATGGGATGTTCGCTGTGTAGCAGTGTCCGCTGAAGAGTGTGCTCCGATACTATTCTACTTGGCCCTGCATTGTATTGGGCTGTCAGCTGAGCCACTGTCTGGCTCCGGCTTTGCTTCACCATGTGAGACAGTCTCCGACAACCTTTTTCTTTGACAGCATGTAGATGTCCAACACAATGTCGTCTACTGCTGGTTTCACCGTCATTCAACCACTTTGCATAAGTACTAACAACTGTAGATCACAAACAACCCACGAGTCTTGCAGTTTCGGAAATACTTGTTCCGAGCCATTACAATCTGCCCTCTAATCAAAGTCGCTTAGATCCGCAGCTTTTCCCATCATACACAGAAGTAAGTGAAAGAATGATTCTTCACTCTCCAGCAGCAGCTAAATACCACTTCCCACCTGATCACGTGCCTTCCACGTCATCCAGTCGAGTTCATTGCAAAATGTAAGGGTGGTCATAATGTTTTGGCTCGAGTGTATATAAGGGAGTTAAAATGCATTATCTAATTGACAGTTAAGTTTATTTTCACACAATTATTTGAAAGCATATATATATAAAATGGTAGTTGATTTCATACTTCCTCACATGTATCAAGTATGCAGTAGTTTAATATGGCCTACAGTTGGTTTGACATTTCTTATTTCAAATATTCAGGCACAAGGGATATTAAATTTATTTAAAAATTTGTTAGTAGCAAGGGATAATTAAAATGTAGAATCGGCAATTTTTTTTATATGCTTATGTACATGAACTAAAGAAATTTAAGCTATCATATTCTTACAAAATTCCCATAAATGCAAAATTAGAAGTTTAAGACTAAATATTAATGGGTGCTTAAGTTCAACCAAAAATTTTCAACATTTATAATTATGCTTCAGTAATGGAAGCATTATTGACAAATCGCGTTCTTTTACAATATGTGATTTAATTTTTTAGAACAGAAACAATATTTTTCATCCATAGTTCTAACACTTTTAGCAGATTTGGTTAACTTGGAATTGTTCTCCACTCATGATGTTTTAAATACAAAATAAATGTATGAAACATTTTAAATATCAAAAGTTTTATTTACAAAAATAAAATGTAACATTTTTTTACAATGAGATATTTTAGATTTTTAGCTTTTGCTAAAGGTGGGGCATACAGCGAATAAAAATATACAATAACATTAGGTAAAAACAAATGCAGATTCTAATGAACAAATAAATGATACTATCACAAAATTTTAAAAAAATGATGTAAAATAGTTAATCAGTGTCTTCAGTTTCGTTGAAAAATAAACAATCATCAGAATTACAACACACAATAGCACACTACTTGAAAAATTCAGAGCATATTATATTACACTGAAGAATTTTCTTCAAAATAGGAAATATAAAAATTGTTTGTATGATACAAAAGGAAAAAATAAATAAAATAATGATTTTTGAAAAACTAAAATTTTTATATTGCTTGGATATTTTTTAATTAGTTAAATACAGAATTTCAAATTTATTACAACAAGTTACATAAAAAAAAACTCTTAATTACCCTTTATTTGTATATAATTTTTATTATAATTTACACTTGCATATTAATTTATTTTCATCAAAATTTTTTAAGAATCAAAACATTAATACTGTTTTTTATATTTAAAAATATAACTTTTTTTTTTGCAGTAAACATATAGAAAGTAAAAAACTTATTTAGGTAGAAAGGATCACATAAATTAAAAATCATTAGAATAAAATCAAGTTGGCATACAGATACTAAAATAAAACGTTTTTCGAAAATTTTAAAAAACAAATAAATTTAATTAATTACATTTGGCACAAGATTTTAAAAATGTAAATATGATTAACAAAATGCAAAAAAATATTAAAAATGAGAATGAGTGCTTACAGTGAATATTTTATTTAGTTTGGTATCAGTCATTTAAAAACATTTCATTTAATATAAATAATAATTTTAAAAAAAAACAGCTGCTTATATTCAGAAGCATGTATAAATAATTACATGAGATACAAATTATAATGAACTATATATATGTAATTTAAGAAGACTAGCTTCTTAAAAAAATCTAGTAGTATACACAGAATATGTTTCAAGCCATAAAAAGGTATTAATTCACTATATATACAAATATATGTGAAAAATATTGCAATTATCTGAGTCATTTGCTCATTTATAAAATTTTGTTTCTTAAAAGGTATATACACAGATTTTGCATACTTTTCAGATCTTTTTAAAATGTAATGAAATCTATAAGTTCATTTACATTTTTTTAAATAACAAATCTGATCAAGGGAATAGATAACATGACATTAAGGCTACCTTTGTCTAATGTTAATAAGCAAGATAAAATTATAAATGTTTAGAATTTAAGCAAATAAAAAACTTAATAGTATTAAAATAACCTGGTAGTGTAGGTATGCCTACTTAACATACTTTGTAAATTGTACTCAAATTTTGAAGTATTTCACAAATGTGTCATTTTTAACACAGAGCATGAGGCAAAGTATAAAACTTGTTTAGTAAAAAAATGGATAGATGCAAATTGAATTACACAAAGCTATAATATGATATACTGTGCAGGATTGGGAAGCTAAAAAATAATATAAATTTGAAACACTTTATTTTGGATAAAATGTAGCAAACTCATGAAACTTCTTTAACATTAAACAAAGTGAGCCTCAACTATACCTTATACATACTTTGATCAATCACATGGGTCTTTAAAATATTTAAACTCAAGATCAATTTAAAAGAATCAATATCATTTAAAACAAAAGAATTTCTTCATAATAATTAAAATTAAACTTGAATTTAGAGAGAGAACTAAAACCGTAACCTTTTATGTACATATACAAAAATAGGTCATTAATGATTATTTAACTACATTAATTCTAAAAAAGATTAAATAATTTTGTCAGCCTAAATAGCACAACAAAATAGAATAAAACCAACTTAAGTACTATACATACAGAGATATGAAGAGTGTAAAACATTCGTACAAAATATATGTACATACATATACAAATTTGAGCTGCCTGCTTTTGTGAAAACTCATGATTGACAAAAAAGCTCATAGTAACATTTAGCAATGATTTTTTATGTACATTTTTAGTGTATGTGTTTGTGTAGAAAGTCAATTCATTACTTATAAAAAGAAATGAGGATTCTCAAGTCCATAAAATCACAATTGTTCAATGCACAAGAATAAGTATTCATAGCAGCTAAAATAAAAACCGGTCATAGCTCCGTAGGTGAATCTGCAGATGTATGTGGTTTACCTGCAAAAATGTGATAAAATAATATATATTTACGTTTGCTAATCAACATTAATAGTAATTTAAAATAATGTACAAGATTACATAAATTTTTAAAAGGTTAAACACAAAGACATTTAAAAAAATACTTTATTTCAATATTTAATTCAAACAATACTAAAAAACTAAATCGTGTTTTAATTATTCATTTAATTCATCAATAACTCTAAAAAAGTTTTATATCCAAAAGTCATTAAAAAAGCACAATCCTCCAACACTTAACAGATAAAAACTAATCAGCTTAAAATATAACAATAGTTATGAGCTGTAATTTTAGAGAAGAAATTTCTTTACTATTTCTTTCGATTTATTCTAGAGTTACACAAATCTTACATTTTCCCCATAGGTTGTCATTTAGTTACTCTGAAAGAGTGTATGAAGCAAAAAATACTTTTGATATTTTATAACACTTAGAGTCAGACCAACTATCTATTTAAAAATTTTATCCAGTTCTATTTAATTTAATTTGAATTGAAGTTATAAAATCAATTACTAATGTTGGATTTTAAACAAATATCAAACATAAACTAACACATAATGTAATCACAGCACACTGCAAATTTTTGATATTTGGTAACACTAGTTAATCAGGAATTTCACTTACTAGAAGATATCACAGCTGTTGCTTTGTTGTTCTCATTCAAATTAGATTCTCTTTCAGCATCTGAAATATATAAAACCATTAATGAATTGAAATTGCAACATGATCTTTTTTACATTAAAAGTAAAAACAAAATATAATATTAATATACTTTTATATCTGTTATTTATTAACTTTCACTCATAGAAAGTATTAGGAATGCTATTTACAAACATATAAAAAAGTATACAACAGAGATCAATGTATTAACTAGACTTTTATTTAAGCATAATTACAAGCAAAAAAATGCAGTTATTGTTCTACTCTCCAAAATAATTAAACATACCTTGAATAAAAGAATTATTTTGAAATTAAAATATTATACAGTACTTTCTCCAATGCTTTACATTAGGAGGACTAGGAAGTAATGTCGTTTTTCTACATTTAACTCAAATAAATGAATTTTTACAAAGTTTTTAGTTTTAATCAATTATGTAATCATCCTTGTTATAAACAACCTTTTGCCATCTACTGTGAAAATTTGCAATGCTAGATCGATAAAAATCAAAAGATTTTTGAGCAAAATATCAGGAGATATTTTGGACATCCTCCGAATTTTCAAATTTTTTTAACACTTAAATATTTTTTAAGAGATCAGAATAAACGGAAATCTGTTGGAGCAGTATCAGGCAAGTATGAATGGCAAGACAATAACTCCCATCTAAATTCGTTAACTCATTCTACGGTTTGTCTTGAACAGTGTGGTCTTGCATTATCAAGTTTCAGAATGACACCTTTAGTGTAGACAATATCTGGGCACTTTTCAATTAAGATTGATTTACTCGATCTACTTGTACACAGTAAGGTTCTGCATTCACAGTTTGTCCAAGCTTCAGCACTTCAAAATGAATGACCCCATGAATTCTCCATCAAACACACAAAAGCGCATTTTGGGAGAAAACCACTGCCTTTTGCATTTTGGATTATCAAAGGAGTCATTTTTCACCTCCAGTGATCAAGTAATTATAAACATTTGTGTAGTGTGCCTTTGAAGCAATAAGATGCATGTGGTGGATCGCCAGCTTTGTTATCTTCAGAAAGATTATGCAGTACCTGCTCTGCTCACTATACCAATTTGCTGCAAATGTTCTTGTATGGTCAACCAAGTTGGCTAACAGTGGTGTTTGACAGTTTCTAGATAGTCTGACATGGATTTGCCTCCACTTCAATCCTTAATGTGCCAATATCTAAAGCTATTTGTCTTCCTGAAACGTGTAAGCCGGAAATATTGAAATTACCCAATTTGAACTTAAAGACCCACGTTATACACTTCCGAACATCTAATGCATTTGGATAAACATCACAAAAGAGTTTGTCATCAATCATTGTGTTGCTACACTTGTGAAACTCAAAAAGCATGCAATGCAAGATATGCACACGTTCTGGTATTTAGCTTGCCATTCCTCCATAAATTGTTAAAAAAATTTAAGATTTAAATATTTACGAGGAAACAAATCACTCTAATCATAAAATGTCTTTGGCACAATTTTAAAGTACACAATGAGCTGATAAATTATTAAGATCAACATATGCAGAAATGACATTACTTTATGGTCCCCTGATAATTAGAAGAAAATACAATCAATTTTCCTAGGTTTTTCTTTTATCCTTTTTTAACTATAAAAACTCTTTGATACTCTTTTAGTTAAACATTTAAAACAGACCTGTTAATAATGGCTCCTCTTGTGGTGGTCGATTTGTATTAAAAGTTTGTAAGCGAATTATCTCATTGTTATTCGACACAATTTCTTGTAACTAAAAAATATCAAAAAGATACAAGAAAAATTAATTTTTATAAAGTATAAGAATATGTCAGAAGTTTTTACAATTTTTAAATAAGAACTTATAAATATTAATAAATTAAAGAGAGATTTATAAGGGTAAAAAAATAAAACTGCCCAACTTTCGCAGTTAGTGATTTTTAAGATTTTTTTTTTTAAACATCAAGTAATAGAAAAATAATTCTGGAAGCAATGCAAGCAATACCACAAAAATGTGAAATAGATAAATTAATAATAAACATATTTTTTTGGATAAATATTTATAGGAAAATACTAACCCATCAATATTTAAACAATTAAAAGTTTAGGATCGTTAAAACAAAGTTTTCTCTCAAAATACATTTTGCAATAATATATTTATTAATAATTTTTAAAAACTTATCTTCAAAATAAAATTTTAAAAGAAAAAGAAATTTTTAAACTTACTTCCTCTAACTTTTCTGCACTATCTATGTTTAAATGTGTCAATGGATTTACATTAATGTTAATTTTTGAATTAACAGGTACATAACCATTTGAAGAAACATGTCCATTTGCGATTTTCAGTTGATTTTCTCTATCAGATCCATTTTCTACCAATAAAGGAAAAATAACCTCATAAATGAACTTAGCAGTATTAATGAATAACAAAAAATAACTTGGTTAATTATTACAAGTACTTAATGATATGTATATTTCAATAATTTTATAAAAGTTATAATATTTTAGAGTAGAAATTAATAAATCTTCAAAATTTTTGTTAAATACAGTCTTTTTCCTAGTCTAAAAATACGTGCTATATTATTTTTTGTTGTAAAAAAAGAAGAAAAGAAAAAACACAGTGCTTGCTTTTAGGACAGCTTATTTTTTTTCACATAGAACAATTTTGCCTTTATTTATTCATATACAACTTTTATTTATACCTTTCATTGTGTTGTTGTTTCTTATCCCAGATCCATTGTAAATATATTAGTTAATAACTCAATAATCCAATAATCAAATATTGTACCACAAGATCCCTAAATACACTTTATAAACAATTTTAACTAGAGCCTAGTTTTAAGGCAGGATTGCAAGCATCATGAAAAATGAAGCCCCTAATTTTATAGGTGTTGAGAAGATGCCCAGCATTGTAGAACAGCTGAAAGGTAAGACTTAAGCCATCACACAGCTTTCATCAGCTATTTATTTGGAGTTGTGACGGTGAAAAGGAATGATATGATTTCATCAGTGTTTGTATTAATACAATAAAAAAATGTGTTCATCATAAATAATTATACGAGTTTTTACACAAGTAGAAAGAACAATAACTAACAAACAAGCAATAAAAAGTATAAATAATCCTACATGTAAGTTAAAGAACAGTAAATCATTTAAATAAACAACTGATTAAAAGTTCTAAAAAAATCATACATATAATAATGCTTACCATGGCCTTGATGCTCATTTTGTCGTTTACAAAATAAAAAGTAGCATGCTGTCACTAATACTATGAGCAATAGGCATGCAACTGCTATACCTATAATCAAATATAACTGCCCATTACTCATAGAATTTTTAGATGATACTGATTCTGTAAATGAAGTATTTATATCATCATCATAATGAGGTTTGCCATTTCGATTGCGATTGGCAACATAGTTTTCAGCAACTGAAAAAGAGGAAATATATAAATTTGAAATTACTATTAAGAACATATTGCTGAGAAAAGTCATTTGAAATACTGCAATTTTACCATTCCAACTACTTATTTAATAAAAATATTCTTAACGAATAAAGCAGTTCTTTCTGAATTTTGCATACTCACCATATTCATAAAGAATATCTACAATTTAAACAAAATTTATCAGTTTTTCTCAAAGAAAGAAGAAATAAATTTCACTCTTGATTTTGTTAAGAAATGAATATCAAGAAGCGAAAAGGAGTTTCTTAAAGCAATTATGTTTAATACAAATATTAAATTAGAAAATTGTTTAACAAAATAAAAATTGGCAGTTATAGAGACTGCCGATAGAAGTGAAAACTTAGAACTTTTAGTATTAAAATTTGAAATTTCATAATGTTTGAATTAAAATTATCGACATCCATCTGGTTTTCACATCTATGGACATTCCGAGCAACAACTAAATGCACATGTTTATATGGTTTTTATTATTCGAATGTATTACGGGGTGTACAAGATCATGACAAAATATAAATACAATTAAACTGAAATAACAATTAATATACAATCATATCATTTATGGATAGTATTTGTATTTACTTAAATTTCAATGTACTTGATTTTTAACATTATTTTAATTGTTTGCATCATTGTCATCATTCATTTCAACAATACTTAGAATTTTTGTACTTTCAATTATTTCATTTTGTTCTAAAAAAGATACAATAGACTTATGGTAACTAAAGAAAGGAAAATGTTTGATTCAAATTTTCTAAGTATCGCATAAAAACTGCATCGATCGTCGTTTTATATTGTGTAGTACAGATTTTTCGATCATTGGATGTATTTAAATCAAGTGTTTCATTTAGAAATTCAATTAATCATAGATTCTTATCATATGCAAAGTTAAGATGGAAGTCTCCTCTTAAAATCCTCAGTACATTATCCTATTTTTCGCCAAATCCTTTTTAGACTATTTCAGAACCTTCTTTTGTATAAATTACCCAATTTTTGAATAAAAATGGTTGTATCTGTCTCATAGATTTTCCAGGCGAAATATAAACGGCAATCACATTAATATGTATTGCCCATTCTCGGAATCGCAACGAGTAATATACAGCATATATACACATTGAACCTTTCACTAAATCCATTGAATTTCACTTATAAGATAGATACAGCACTATAGCTGCAGATATACTGCTATAAGAATGTCGGTGACACGAACGCACGAGATTTCACCCATCCAAAAAGTGTCTAAGGCGAACAGCACACTGCACTTGCGCCAGTCAGAGCATGTTGGTAACGCGAACCCATAAGATTTTCCCCAACCGAAAAGTGCCCAACGCCGCTAAAGAAGTTTTCACTTCAAAAAAATCTTTATATCTTTCACTTAAAAATTAAACTGCTTTCAAATTACAGAATGGATGTTCTTACAGTCCATTTTTAGAATAGTCATACCGTTCAGTACTGTGAACAATATAACAAGAATGACAATTACACTGACACCACACATCTGAATTTGATATATAATAATAAGTCCTGTAATTTATCTCTTGAAGAAATGAGCCTTGAACACATCATACTTACTATCAAATAATTGAGATGCGAATTTGGCTATAAACAGCCACCCTCTGAAGTCCTTCAAATTGTATTCCGAAATCAATACAATTATTTTTATGACATATGATGAAAAAAAATTCTTTTAATGCAAAGAAAATGAATATTAAAAGAAAAAAGTATACCTTTTGTTTTGCTTGTAAAAATGTTGGAAAATTCTGATGTGCCAGCAATATTGAAACACTGCATTTTAATGTCATATCCAGTATCTGGCAAAAGATGTGAAATAATGTGGGATCTAGTGTTGGCTCCCAATACAGTCACTTTCAAATATTTGCCGGCAGTATGAGTTGCTCGATAATGGATGAAAAATCCCTCCACTGTGATTGTATCTATATCATCATACTAAAAGAAAAATACATTTAATATATAAACAGATAATAAATACATAATGATTTAAATTACATTAAGCAACAAACTGTTTAATCAAATGGCAATGAAATTGGAAAGAAATGGAGTTTTATGTAACATAATTAAAATATATAATCTTCTCAGTTTTAAATTTTTCTGCTACTATGAAACTAAATGATCAACTTGCTAAGTGTAAGTAACTTCTATAAAACATAGCTATTTTAAGACTTGGTTTATAATGATATCAATAATTTACAAAACAAAAGAAATGTAATTTATTCCATTGAGTGAGTAAACATTAACGTCACACTAATAAGCTACTCAATGGTTTTTGATGACAGACCTTGTAATTTTGAACCATGGTCAAGCGACACCTGAGCCCGGCACACCCTTCTTCTAACTTCCACTTTCATATCACACCAATGGGAGGATGTTTGAGCTTCAACAGATTTAATATGCTTTGCTTCCCCCCCCCCCCACACACAGCAGGTCTTCAGTGGTACTAGGCTCGAACTCATGACATACCGGCCCCGAACTCGTTTCCTCGACCACTAGGCTACCACGACCCAACTAATTCTATTAAAAAATCCCTGTAAACTTCTGATTATTTTAAATAAAGAAAAATTATTCAAAATATAATCATATCTTTTCTTTTCCAAAAGGAAGTTCCATGAAATACTAAATTGAAAAGATATGTAACTTTCAAATTCAGTTATGTGTTCATATATCTATTAAAAAATTATCTTATTCGATTCTAAATTGCATTACATAATATTAATTTTAAAAAATCTGGATCAGCAAGAAATCCCTCACACTGACCTCCCAATACAAAGTAATTGCAGATGGGCTCACAGCCTCAGCAGATGTAATGATAGGTCCAATGGAAGGCTTTTCAATAGGTGGATCTTTATAAAGAACAAATTTATCAGAAATAGGTCCTGCTTTGTTATCGTTATTAGAATATACAGCAGCTATTCGAAAGCGATATGCTCCACCTGTGAAATAAGACTCAAATATAAATTTTGGCAAGGTATAAGATTTATTATATTAATATACTTAATGCTGCATAAAATACAATAACAAGAATGATCACAGAAATATGTGCATTCTTAATATATAGAATAAAACGCGAGAAAAATTTAAGTTGCAAAATCAAATTACCTGTTCTTAAATTTGTTACAGCATAGGAATGAATATGAGTAGCAATGTCCTCATCAATTGTCATCCAATCAGACTTCCTCTTCCCAACTTCTTTATACTGCACTTTGAAAAAATTGATGCGGAGACCCCCATGTCCAGCACTCCACCGCACCATTACTGATGAATTTGATAACCGAGTGATTTCAGGTTTAGAAGGAGGTATCAGTTTAACTGAAGGAAAAGAAAACCACAAAAATTTTGATAAGTATATCAAATGCTACAGACTATTAATCCTGTTAATTTTTTAAGCATTCAACATTTTAGTTTAAATTTATATACAACTAGACTTACCTTTGTTATTTATAAGAAATTGTAAAGCTATATTAAAAATATAAAATTATAAGCTTATTTTCCCAGATTAAACATTTGTCAAATATCTCTTTACAATGAATATTTTTATACATTATAACCCAGCCCATATTATAATTTAATTCTCTATATTGAGAGGTAAGGTGAATCCACTTTATACCACAGAATGTATAATGCATTCTTTAAATCAATGTATCACTTTCCTTTTCCTTTCATTGATATATTATGAGGAAAAGCAAATATTTTCAAACAAATAAAAATGCTAACTAACCTCCTTTTGAAAGCTTCTTCTTGCGACCCTTTTTTCCATAAGGCTTTTGGTCTGAAGAAGGAGATGTATCTTTTCTATTCTCTCCATCAACATTTTGATCATAAGGGGTAAATTCTTTATCATTATTTGGTAAAGGAGTTCCATTAAAATCATAATCTGAAATTTAAAAAATTATAAAACAGACAAATTTGGTTATTAAGTAAGTAGAATTCTGGTAACAATGGATAAACAATACATTTAATATATATGAAGATATTATTTGAAAGAGAACTCATTCTAATAATATGTTTAGCTTATTTTATTTTTAAAAATATATAATAAAATGACTGCACAATAATCAATCATAGAACAACAAAATAAAAGAATTTTATATAGCTTTTAATCTATGTATTTGTACCTTTATCATTAAATTGAAGATGTATTTTAAGATGAACCTTATTACACATTTCTAATCAACATGTACACAAATAAACACATTCTCATCAATCCTTTACATATTTATTATGTATCAACTATATCAAAGCAAACATACTTTAGTTATCCATAAAAATACAATATTGAATCAATTATAGTAGTTTATTTTATCATAAAATCAAAATTACACATATGCAAACACTATTACATCAGATTTTGGAAGAAAAAAAATTGTTCAAGAGATAAAAAAAATATCCTTTTACCATCATAATCAAGCTCATCATCATATCCCAATGTACTATTTCCAGAGGTAACAGTAACAACAGCTGAATCATAGGATGTTCCAAGTGAATTAGTTGCAAAACACTGATACACACCAGCATGTTTGGGTCCAATATTTGGAACAATCAGGAATGATTCTAAAAATTAAATATTTTTAATGTTTTAAATAAACATTATTTTATTCATTTTGTAAAAAGAGTAATGAAAATAGTTCCTACTTACTTTTGGCATCACTGATAATTTCTTTTCCATTATGTAACCACTTTAAAATAGGTTTTGGGTAACCACGAACTGGGCAGTTCAAAGTTAAGTTGCTCCCAGTTTCAAGATTGACATTCTTCAGTGGTTTCAAGATTTTAGGTGTTTCTGAAAATGATATATATAAAAAAAATATATAAATTCTATATTATAAATGTTTCCAGATTATAATACAGTTAAATTAATTCTGCAATCCCACATACAAATTTTAACATTAAGAAAAAGAATTTGTTTTTAAGAAAATAAAATATAATTCTCTCTTGTTTTAGATTCAATAATATTTTCATTTGTAATACAAAACAAATTCTAAAAAAAGGATAAAAATATTTATTTTTGGAAAAATTATTCATTTTTGAGAATTATCATCCTCAGCATCATATTAAATAATAGCAAAAAGCCTCAAAATAAATACAAATCAAATTGATGCCCATAGTTTAATATTTGTTAGCCCCCCATCCAGAGTTGAATCTACTTCAAATTGTACAATAAAAAATTTAAACAGAATTCAAATTCTTGTTTTTCTCAGAACTAACTGGTTGAATGAAATGCTTTAAAAACATGGGCGATTGGCTTGATTGTACATAAATGTTACACTTAAAAGCAAGACAAAGGCTATTATTGGCAACAGACTTCATAATTTTAAAAACATGGTCAAATGATGATTACACCCTGAAGTGGAATCTTACTTTCCAAATTTTAACAAAATATTTGCATCCTGGCAGATTTAATGTGCATTACCTGATGGGTCTTAGCTGGAATCAAAATTTGAACTTCCATCTCAAATGATACAGTGCCAGCTACTAAATCAAGACAGTGTAAATTTTTTAAAAAATTGGTTGACCCCTTAAAATTTTTTTTAAAAAACATGCATTTATTTATAAAAATTAGTATGACCTGTATTTTAAGAAATGGTATTGTGTTAAAGCTAAAAAATGGGTGGTTTCAAATGATTGACATTCCAAACTTAAGCCAAAATGAAATAACAGTTTTTCATGCCACATCACAGAACTTGGAAAAATTCACTATTGCAGTGACTCTTATTTTACATTACAGGAGAAAAAGAGGTTGTTGAGTCCATATTCAATAACCATCACTGCTATACCATACACACAATCATGCTTTTACAACTATTCATAACTTTACCAACCAAGCAATTTTCACTGGTAGACTAAAAGCATTTTACTGTAATAAATATGCAAGTTAATATTTAGAAATACTATACCTTGAATTTCTAAGTCTGTGCTTCTTACTTCTTTGGTACCAAGGTTATTGTCTGCCTCACACTCATAGGTGCCTTCATCAGCCTGCATGACACTGATCAAATGAAGATTTCCTGAGAAAAAATCAGGAGAAATATAAGATATCACATTCCTGATATTTACCAATTCAAAATATCCTTTAAAAATGCTTTATTCTCAAAATGATTTGAAATTGTTAAATCCACTAAATTTCAATGATAAGATATTTTACGTTTTTTTTATGTGTAACATCTTTCCTCTCGGTTGCTGGATATTTGTCGGAGTGATTTCGTGAAAAGGGATGGAAATGTGTAACAGGAAGTCGAGGAAGTGTGCGCTATTTGATTAGACCAATCAGCGCGCTTGGTGGTGTCTCTTCGCTACCCTCCCATCAGGGTCCAACTCTAGTAATAGCCATCAAGTCGCCAGTCTTTTTTTATATTGTTAAATTTAGCATTTCAAAAGATTTGAATTCAAAAACTCGATTTCGTTTCCTTGACTCTAAATCTACTATACACATACCAGATTAGACTTCATCCAAGATAAACTTGTGATTCTTACGCTCAATTGTCAGTCTCAAATATGAGGTTATATTTATATGTGTAAACTATATTAATAATTATATTTACTGTTAAGCATCTGAGAAAGTTCATTCTTAAAAAAAAAAGTAAGTAACATGGAATTATTTGAATAAATATTTTAGTGCTTATCTTTTTCATACTTTGAGGTTAAATCCTGAAGCTTGCTAGATAATGCTTTCTAATTGTGATTAGAATGTTTTCTCGATTAAAAAAACTAACTTCCTAATTACATGGGTAATTTTGATTTTCTCAAATATTTCTAATTTTTAAACATTTACCAAGCTATTTAAATTTTTAGGATATTTTTATTTGCAAAGATGGGTAAATCCAGAAAATATGTGAAATTTCCGCAAAAAAAACATGAGAAAAATTATAAATTGGAGGAGTACACTCAAAACAAATTGCACATAGTTCAACTCAACACAGTAGGGATTTTCGGACATGTGCAGTGAACACAATTCTCTCACAAACATCAATGGCCAACCCAACTACTGCTTTAACAAATCTATTTGTTAATCACGCAGCTGATTTTGGTGGTTGTATACATTTCTCCGATTCAAATGGTTCAAAAAATTAAAGACCTTCCTACATTTTGTACTTACACCACATACTAAAGGTGGTTCTGTTGTTTAAAAAAAAAAATCACTCGCTTCCCATGATTCAACATAAACTTCAGTTTGCCAGAAGTCGAGCCACTCATTGCTTTTTTTGAATGATGAACTCAAGCTGAAAATAAACACAAATCGAAATGTGTCGACAACTAACGGTGGTACTGTTATTGATGCTGTTTCTCAACGGTTTTTAAATACTTTGAAAGCACATGTATCATATTTTAGTCATCACAAGTCTATTGTGTGTATTTGCTCTTTCCCCAAATTGAACAAGAATGATTATTTTTGATAAAAATATTGCATTACTCCTTGTGTTAATTAAATAAAGTTTTCATTAAAGATATAATTATTCGATAGAAAATTATTTCAAATCATGCCCAATTCATTTTTTTTCAGGATTTAAGTTACTATTGCATATTTACCACGATAAAAAGTCAGATGTTACACATCATATGCAACTACTGTAAGACTTGCTTGTTGATTAACAAGCATCTTACACTGAAAATTTGATAATCATAAGCCAGTTTTGTGTTGTATGAAATCACTCACCACCAAACTGCTGATATCTGTCTTGAGGAAGTTTTCCTTGACGTTTCTGCCATGTGATTACAGGTACAGGATAGCCAACTGCTGCACATTCTAGAGTGATATTTCTTCCTAAGGCAACTGATACTTTAGAGCGAGGGGATTTGATTATTTCCACTGGTTTAGTTTCTGAAGGTTCTATGACAGTACAAGAGAAAATAATTAAAACATCAAATTCCAAGTGAATCCTTCCAAAATGCTTCATAAGCATATGCATAAATGTAAACATAGTACAAACATAATATAAAAATTAAATCAATAACAATGAACAAAAAATTCAAATAAAGGGAGAAGGTTAATTGGATGGAGATACAATTTGCATGGTAAATATTGCCAGCAAAGAAACATACCCAACTTTTTCCTCTTGGCTCAGTAAAGCGACTTCTTTTATATTCTTTAAGAATATAAAACTACTTTCTTCCAAGACCAAATGACTTGTGAAGAAACACACTATTTGACATTATAAAAATCATTAACAGCTAAATATCTTCACAAAAACCTTTTCATCTGACATTATTCTGATAGCCCAATAGCCACAAGCCTCAAACCACCTCTTCATTGTACAAGGAAGCTGATTCTAAAGGGGAATTATTTTAGTAGATACAAAGAAAGAGGGCAGATTTTACAAACTTTCTACTGATCCAAATAAGAAAGCAGATGTATACTTGTAATCTCCTTCTGTCTGCAACCCTGTAGTTTTATACATGTAAAAATAATAACTACACACACATCTAAATAAATATCTTAGCCAAATTCCTCCAATCTTAGCCAAACTCCCTTTTAAGTCTCCCTTAAGCAATATTTACCTTAATACGATACACTATGAAAAAAATCTTTTTTTAAATGACTGCAATATTTTAACTAACTCAATTAAATTGAATGAATATTTATTAACCTGCAAGTATTACATTTACAAATCTTGAAACAACAGCTTTTCATTTTCACCCAATTTTGGCCACAAGTTTGCAACCATGACCAGATGCTAATATGGCCATATTTCACTAACAAGAATTAATATATCTTAGTGGTCAAAAATTTGTGTTTTCTTCTTTTAAAATATCTACAATGAAAGACTGCATAGATTTATCCAGATACACTGCTCTCTGCTTTTATTTAATGTTGCTACCTACTGGATTGCATTTTTCTCAAAAAGAAAGCCAAGCAGAGTAATAACCTCATTTTTTTTTTACATAAAAAAAAATCCTCCAAGGATTTTTAAAGCTAAACTAGTTATAAACAAAATTTCTTTTATTCTAACAGGTTATGAAAAATTATACATAATAAAAAGATCCATTCAATGTAAATATAAGTATGTTAAATGTGAGATGTATATAATGCCCACACTTTTGTACATATTACTTTGTAAGTATTTTCATAGTAATGTACTTGTAGTTATGCTTGCTTATTTACTATATATACATGCATAAAATATTTCATAAATTATTAAACATGTATGTGTGCCATTTCTTAAATTGAATGTTCCATTTTAAATTATACTTAAAAATGACACATTAAATGTAAAATAACTTTTACAAACTTGAAATTTTGTAAAATTGAAAAAAAAATTACTAAAATACTTTTTAATTTACACCTCTTAATTTTTTTTTTTTTTTTTTTACTATACAAAACATATTTCTAAAAATAAGATGAAACTTGAGATACTTAAAAAAATACCTGTAACTTGCAAAATGATTCTTTGTTCAGAAATGACCTTTTCTGCTAAAAAAGGGTTATTAGCCACACATGTATATATTCCAGAATCTTCTGGTTTCACATCAAAAATCTGCAAGTCTCCAGATAACATCAAATGCTTTCGTTCTGGGAGTAAAATAAATGAAACACTTAATACAAATTCATTCAATGCATTTTTAATTATCAAAGTACCATCAGTCTACTATGTATTGAGTGTCATCATTTTAAGAATTGAAATCAATATGATTAATGCATATGAAATTATAACACTTTCTTTTGATGTAAAAATATAAGTTAAAGCTTTCAGGAAAACAAATCAAAAATTTATTTTATCTCTTAGAAGATACAACACAAAATTGACAAATAATACTTCAAAAAGCTATTTTTATTTCCTAATATCTATTAATAATTTATACTTGAAAATTATAGTTATAGTTATATATTTAACAATTTTTCTGGCAACGATTTAATAATATATCTTAGAACAAATATTTCCATAAACCAGAATAACTTGGTTTTAAATTTTTTTAGAATTAGTTATCTTTTATGCAATGAAATTCAACAGCAATTTAAAACATTCAAGATGCTTGCTGTATCTAACTGCAAAAGAATATATATATATATATAATTATATGACCTTGACATTTTTTCACTTATCAAAATATTTGTGAATAGTATTTTAAATTATAATTTTCTTGCAACTTTATCAATTTGTAATAAAAAAAGTAAATAAATCAAAAAATAACTGAAGTTGATGGGAAAAAATGTACTGTGAAATAAATATTTTTGTAAATGAAACATCAACATTCAAGTACCTGTAGATCTGGTAATTACAGAATCCCTAAAAATAAATTCAGTAATGACTGTTGGAACACTATAAGGAGGATCACAAGGAATCACTGCTGTATTTCCCACAATGGCAGAGAGTTGAAGAGTATCAAAAGAAGGAGGAAATTGCTTTAGAGCTAAGGAGAGGAAAGAGCAATAACAAATTAACAATATGGTTAATATTTTTTGTACATAAACAATCACATTTTAGAAACTGCAAAAGTTACATTATAAACAATATCAGAAATTTAAGCTATCATACATGCATATGAAAGCCTAGTGCAGTCTCTTTTATGTCATTTTAAATAAGATATCCATAAATGTAGGTATTAAATTCTAGGTTGGTTATTTCAATTAAAACAACTTTAATATGTCAGTTGTTTGCAATAGATCGTACACTTTAGAAATCATACCACAATTTAAACCTTAAGTCTGCTATGCTTTCTCTTAATTTCCAAATCAAATGAAGGTTTTCATAGTTATGTTATTTCATAGCAAGATTTTTTTTTAGATAACAAGTAAAGATTCTTTTTCTCAAGTAGGGGGGGGGGGAGAATCATAAAATCCATTGTATTAAATAAAATTGCACCTTTTTTATGAAGACAAAAGGCTAGTTTAAAAAATCCATAATGAACTCTACACAAAATTTCAAATACAAAAGAATATTAATAAATTTATTCTTATTAAAAATTATATTAATTTTCTTATTTTTTGAGGTAAATGTTTTTTCTACTTACTAGCCAAAATCAACTTGGCTGGGGCACTGACTAGAACTTTTCCTCTAAAACGGATCTCACACTGAAAGTACGGGTCATTGTGGTCATCAAAATGGCCTGTCACTCTGGATGCATTTTCAAATTTACCCAGTAGAACTGTTAACTTTTTCCCTGCAACTCTAATCCACTTATTTTGGGTAACAGGATGTCCATTCAGCAGCCACCGAATCTCTGTTCCTGGAGGAGAAGCTTCACATCGAAACACAGCTTTCCCTTCACTTACTTTCACTAGCCTGGAGGTTGGCTCATTCAAAAATTGAGGATGGACACCTGTAGAAATTATATGTATAAGTTTCATACACTGTTATATAAAATATACATTATGTGTTGCTTTTTTGTAATCAAACAAATACATGAAATAGAAAGAGAAACAAAATAAATACCAATGAGATTTATCAATTTTAAAACTCACTGATATTGATTCCACAAGTTCATGATTAAACAGGATATGTGTTGATTTTCTTACAGCTGTCCACAAATTTCCAGATTAATATTTTCTGTCAATTGTTTTTAAAGAGGTTGTTTGGGTAATATTCATTTCTTACTTATGAAGGCCCTGCATCCAATAATATGATCCTTTGAGACAATCAGTTTTGAGATAAATTAAGTTTTTTTTACCGTAAAATAGTTTATATAAAATTTTGCTATGTATAAAATATTGGGAGTTGTATATGGAACTTAAACTGGGTTGTTGCTGTGCAAACCATCTGTCTTACCATAAAATATAAAATCATTTATTTGGTTCCAGCACTCTACAATGTTCAATGCTGTACTTCTTGCCTTAGCTCCATAAAACTAAAATAATTATTCTTCACAGCTCTGCCTAACTCTCTAAGTACATTAGAGAATGAAGATTTGTACTTCTGTATTAGGAGGAGTCTTCTTTATTCTGAATAACTTTTGACTTAAAATAATCTAAAATTTTGATCTAAATCACAAATTTAGTTAATAAATAATACTTCGAAATCATTTCATTTTGTTGTGTTATATGTGCTCCAACATTACATATATTATACCAGATGTATACAAAAAGGTGTTCAAACCCTCCCTCCCACACACACATAAACGAACAAATTTTTAATTTTTTATCATAAAGATAACTCCTTAGAGCTTTTTTCAATGTACTTTAAAAGTATCCCCCATAAGAAAGATCTGTGTACTCCACTGTATCATACATAGTGGCATTATGGAGAATATTAGGGACCCCCTGCAAAGTCAGGTTTTGAGCTACAAACTGGATCTTGCAAAGGTTTGCAAAACCATAACATAACATAGGCTTCGGGCCCCCTTAGAATCCTGCCCCGCCCCTGCTATTTGGGGGTTGCGGAGGTGTACGTTACGCCACTGATCATTTATGAGATCAGTGGCGCACAGACTATTTTTATGCGAGAGGTTGCATTTTTAAAAAACATGTACAGAAAGTACCAAGATATAATCTTTATGCTAAATTTAAAAAATTCTAGTTGTATGGGAGGTGTTTGAACCACCAAACTCAATTTTCCCCTTCACTTACTGAACAATGGAATCTAATTATCCCACTCAGCAATACCAAAGGGATATATTTTTGCTCCACCCCTTTAAATTATCGCGTCCCTCCCATTTAATATATTTATGATCAAGTATGGCTGACTTCAACAGAGCCTTCAAATAACTTTGACAAAATAAAATGCTTTAAAAAAAATTACTTCAAAAAATTTTTTCTCGTTAAAATAAATTGGATCGAGTCATTTATAACTTTTCAAGTACGTTTTTTAATTTATGAATGGTCCCTCAACAGGGTAAGAAATGCGAGTGAATTTCTAAACAAGGTAACATTAAATCGGCGAAATCTTGCACATATACTTACACGTGAGGACGAGATACAACAAGAAAGTAACACTTTGCCATAAGGGGGAGGGGGGCAGAAACCGCTCTTCCAAACAAGCATTCTAATTCGGAATCGTAATCACAAGTGTGGCAAGGCACAGAAAATCGTTAGGAGCGGTATGGTAACCAGACAAACGAGACGCAGGGTACCATTTACAGACCATTAGGGGGCCGAGATAATTTCAGACGACAACGTAACGATATTAATGGATGTTTCACGGAACCGAAAGGACAGTGCATTAGTGAAGAACAAATGGAAGTGGCGTTCAGGTGCAATGAGAGCTGAAACGCGAGTAAATAGGACTGCGAGATGCTTTGCGGAGCGTGAAGCATTTAATTGCCTTACTCTTCCGATACTGAAAATTATTTATTTACAAAAGGAAAGAGAAGACTTACAATGCGTGTAAAAGAAAAGTAATTAATAACTAAGTAACAAAAACATAGGCGCATATCATTATGATAAATGTGAAACACACGCAAATTACTTTTTTTGAACAAGAAAAATTTCAGAAGTGGTGGGGAAAATTTAAATTAAGTTTAAATTAAGTGATGCATTGATACAATATTACGAAACGTGTTGTAGCTTTATTGATCGCTAATGCGAGTCGCAGTTTAGTGGAATTAATGGTAAATATGAGACAAATACTAATTCAGAATATCTTCCAAACCAATATTTTATTCACTGCACAATAACTACCTGGAATTTTTATTCTATTGCCAGAAAAACATTTTACATTAGCCAAGAAATAAATTACAAAATAAATCATCTGCTAAAAAAATAATACTTAACAAATAAGAATTATATTATTATTAAAATATTAATACATAAATTATTTAATTAACAAACAATTAATTAATAATCAATTAATTAATAAACAAACAATTTAGTTCGTTTTAATTATATTTTTAAATATATAAAAAATGCTTTTCATTTTAAATTAAATCGTCTGCCAAGAAGAAAGGTAAGAGTTAAATTTCCTCTACAGTAACATAATTCGACAAGTTTATTAGCGTAGCTCTCTAAAGCAACACGAGGGCTATGGGCAGCGGACCTCGTAATTTTGGACCATCCCTAGTGACAAGGAAACACCTGAGCTGGCTCTCCTAATTTCTTACAAAGCTAACGGAAGGACACTGAGCAAAGACGTGCACCAGTCCCTCCACGTCTTTAGTGGCGTTAGGGTTCGAACTCATGCCAAACATGAGATTGTGAAGATGATCATTAGGCTACTTACTGCAATCGGGAAAGTGAGAAAGATATCGGGAGGAAGCGTGGCATGAATACAAGAATATTTCTGTTTGAAGTAGATACAACTGAATCAAAATTAACATACAAGTTAAATGTACATATATCTCATTTGTTCAATAAATATTGCATGGTGTAACTATTGTTATTGATACGATTTTCAAAATCAAAAAATCGAATCAAAAATTACTTTAATTTTTTTACAAATATTTACAAGTTTTTTTACAAGTACAATTTTCCGCACCAGACCAACAAGAGGACTTGACTGATAGATTTAACGTGCACGAGACTGAAACAAAATAGGTTTTTTATCAAAGTAAAATTACTTCCAGAATGATCGTACGGATGCTGATAACTAAACGTTTCACAGGAGAGAAAAAATTATCCTGGCAAATATAAGTCTGGCACCAGGAAGAATACGAGAATGTTTAAACTCAACGTATAAAAATGTGCCCCCACACAATACACATATCACTTAAATACTTGATTGATCATTTCATGTAGTTCTTTTTATAAAAAAAAGTAGCAAGAAAATTAAAGTGACAATTTTTTTCCCCGAATATGGTACAAAAAGAAAACACTTTTGAACGACAGGATAAGGCATGTAACACCCCTTCCCCTTATTCTGCTAGAATATAGCCTAATTAGAATTCCGTGTGCGAACAGGATCGTGATGGCTTTTCATGATTACGAAAAGAAATGAGACTGAGTGCTAAAAAACACTCACATCCCAGAGATAATGTTTTTTACCATTCGACCAACATGATAAGAATTTGTAGGCAAGTAATTCACGAGGGATTCTACACAAACCAAACGATGAAGGGAAAAACCCGATTTTCTTCATAATTTTATTACATATTTCGACTATTTTTCATTATTTTTGATTAAAAAAAAGTAATAAATTTATAACTAATGTCATTTTGATAAATCGATTTTTAAAAATATTAAAAAATTTAAGTAGATTTAATTCGATTGACTGATTGTTTATTATATATAACATCGTTTTTGCACTTAGAAGCTACTCTAGGGTTAAATATTTAATGGAAGGAAGAGTTTGGAAGTAGAGTTCTTTATTGAAATACAATATAATTAAAATAGGAAATACATAAAAATTCCATGAAATTAACAAAGGAAAATAGAAGACAAGTTTAAATTTTTAAAAAATTCAATCACATTCATTTACAGTAATGAACGATATACTATGTGTACGTACTTAAAATCGTCTGCATATGCCTTCCATAATAATTCTAAAATATTCGCTGTTCACGAATAGAGAATTATGTCCACCAATTTGTGGTGCAAAAGGCGAATGGCATATGACACAAGAATGATACAAATATACATTTTTTTTTTTTTACAATACAGAATTAAAAAATCACATTACTATACAATAAGTAGGATGTGAGACACATTTTCATAATATTAAAATAGAATTAATTTTATAATTTGGCTAATTTTGATAAATTAGCAATTTTTTATTAATTCTTTTCGAATTTCGGTAATTTGTACAGATAAAAAACGAATCCATGAAAAACTAAAGGTCGAAAATTCGACAACATTGATGAAGCATCTTACCGAACATGAAACATAACAGCCAAATATATTAAATAAATCACAAATCTAGAATTCCGCAATCACAAAAATACGAAGATTTGTAGAGACACTAGTAGTTCACTTCTTCGTCAACTAATGGCTATACGAGCAAAGTCAGATTTTAGAAAATCAGTTTAATAAATAGATAGAAATATAATAAATGAAATATAATAGAAGTATAGAACACACATTATATATTAAAAAATAATTGTTATTAACTTTTCGAATATTTTTTTATAGTTGTAAAAATTATTATTTTTTTTTTTTTGTTAACTTTTAAAATTACATTTGGAAATATTTAAAATTATATTTTCAAATCTGGAAACGATTTTTAAGAAAAATTTTTGCTTTGCAAGATTGGGTAACTTGCAACGTTTTTACTACAGAGGCAATTAAGCTTAACGAATAAAAGTAATTTATTTTTATACAATTTTTCTGTTTTTAACCTATAAAGGACCAACAGATACAATAGAAAAAAAGCGTGGAAAAGCATTTGTTGAAACACAACATAATTAAATTGGAAGACACATAAAAAATATTTCACGAAACCAACCAAGAAAAGAAACAAGAGTTTAAATTTTTAAGATATTCTAGAGATATTTTAAAACATCAATAATGGGGGGGGGGCTATACGTACTTAAAATCACTGGCATATGTCCTTTCATAAAAATTCTAAAAGATTTGCTGCTCACAAATCGTGAGTCATGCACAACAATTTGTGAGAATAAACAAGAATGATAAAGATATACGTATAAAATGCATTTTTTAGAACACATAATTTAAAAAATACTTTTTGTAATTGAATGTAACATTAAAATTTTACACATTATTACACATAATGTGATATGCTATTTTTTACATAAAATGACATAAATTATTTTACAATTTGATGACTTTGATAAACTGTGCTTATATATATAGTGTTCTATCAGTAGCGCACACAAGGGGGTGTCCTAAGGGTCCGGACATCCCCCAAAGCCCTTGAGTTTTTTTTTATTGATGATAATCTTATATAGTACTAGTAGTTAACAATTTATTTTATTAATTAATGCTAATTATTAATTTAATAATTTATTTTTAACTGTTTTTTGTCAACAAAATCAATTGGTGTTGTCTTGAGGTATGATACGCGTTGGGTGACCTTTGACCATGGACACACCCCCTTGAAAATTTGTGTGCGCTACCGTGGTCTATTTATTATTTTTACGAATTTCGGTAAGTTGTACTAAATTTAAAAAACGAATTCATGAAAAACTGAAGTTCGAAAATTCTACAAAATTGATGAAACATCTAACTGAAGACGATATATAACTGAGTGCCAATAAGTTAAATAAATCACAAATTTGGAATAATCCAGAAACAGTACAAGGATTCAAATATTTTCGGCACATTTTGGTTCGTTTCAATAAAAAGTAATTTTGTATTAATAAAATCATTTTTATAACTATTCTTTTACATTTACGTTTCTTCCAATGCCAAACAGGGTCACAGAACTTGGTTGTAAATAACTTTACGAAACTTCATTAAATGTTTTTACGAACAGTATCAGAACAGTTCTGACAAAAAATAACACAAAATCGTTTCTAATTTCATTCGCATCGACGGTTTCAAAATTAACATTTTTCCACGAAACTGCTACTGATAATCCTAATGCATTATTTCGTAAAGGTCCACTCTGCTTGTCAACTAAAAGTTGATATAAAAAAGGCCACGATAACACTTGTTATCTTTCCACTCTGTAACTGAGAGTCTCATAAATTCAATTATATGCTACGAGGTTCGCTTTACTTTCTTATTTTTTTTATAAGGCGAACCAGAAAAATAAAAAAATAACTATCGGGGGATATCGAATTCCATTTTTCCTCCTCCCTTCCCACCGCCATTGCTGTTTTGGGTGGACTGCTATATGACCTTGGTTTTGAACTCAATCAGCGCCATATTTGAGACGGCGTTGAGAGAGAGATTATTAAGACGCCTCTTTCCCCCTTGACAGTTGGAACAAAAACAGAAAGAAAAAAGAAAATATATTTTACTTCGGTAAGAGTAAAAAAAGAGAATGAGAAGCTTCGGATCTCTCATTTTTAAATACGTTCACGTACACCAGAAGGAGGATGCTTTGCTGTTTATTTTAACGCTCGGAAGAGGAAAATTCTTACCTGGAAAATAAGTTGGAATTTTTTTAAAACTTGAAACTCATTTCTCGGAAGACGGGTCTGGAAGGAGAGATTTTCTGTAACACGCTTGCTTTTGAAGGTTTTCTTTCAAATAAGTTTTATGAAGAATTAAAATAAAATTTATAACAATACGATTTAAAATAAACTTCAGGATAGAATTATTAGCAGAATAATTTTTTTTTCACAATTTACTTCTAAATACAAGCTAAAATGTAGACAGTCTGGTACTGTTTGGTTAGCAGGACGTAGCCGAAAAGTTGCCATATGTTTCCAACCGGCCGGCGTGAGATAAAATATCGCCAAATGTAATCATTCATCCTGTTCTAAGAGCGGTTTTCGGTAGCAATTCAGAAAATTAGTAACATCAAAGAGTAATTAACTTCAGTTTTCGTATACTGTGTCGCCAAATGTTACAGGGCGCTAATCTAGCTCAGCGGACCAGTAGTATCCATTTTTTAAAAAAGACCGCAGAGCCATTATTTTTGAAACGTAGTATTTTGATTGATTTCATTCAATCTTGATGTACTTTGAGACGAAATCTTTGAATAGTGAAATGAAATGATTTTGCATTTCTTTCATTCTATTTCGAAATTGCTTCAATTCTACTACAAATCTTTGCGCAACTTAACAAATTACAATGGATGTAACTCAACTCAATAAAAAAAAAAAATCAAATACGAATATTTTTATGCATATTTATTAGGTTCCATTCTTTGCACAAGCAAAAACTTTTAAATTAATTTCTGTAAAAATTTGTCCTTATTAAAATTTCTATATTCAGAAAATATTCCAAATTTCTTTGAGGATTTTCGCCCCATGCGAAAAATAAAACATCCATTTATATATGATTTTTCAAAAACATTTTAATTGAAAATTTACATTCAATTGTTTCAAAATATATGGCAGTCGACCAACGGGTCTCAATTGTAATTTGTCTAGCACTGTTAAAAATACCTTGGAAAGTGAACACAGTATTTCTCGCAATACGGCTCAAGAGTTTGAGAAACCGTTACAATAATGGCTCCCAGCCCCGTGGATCGAACGGTACTGGGTCGCTCAAAAAACATTAAATTATTTCCATTTTTTTTTTTTTTTCTGTGTGCAATTCTCTTTGGTTTGTGCGACTCTTTCCATGGGAATCTCTTTATATTCCTCGTTAAATCATAATAATTAAATCAAAATAATCTAAAATATAAATAATCTATGTCCCTCTCGCCGGGCCAAAGAAAAATTACCAAACGGCCGGTCCGCAGTCACAAAAAGTTTGGGAAGCACTACAACACAATCTTTATTTCTCTAAAAATGTACACCCGAATTTCAATCTTTTCTTCTAATTTTTTTTAAATAACATGATAATGTTCAAAGGAAAAGTGCTTTTAAGATACTAATGGTCTTACTAAGACAAAAGAATATGGTTCAAGATGGGCACACAATAATTCGCACATGATCAAATACCATCCTCCCCCCCTCCTCAGCAGACCAAGAGATTTTTAATTTTAACCATAGAAATTACCCGTTGGTGTTTTTCTCTACGAGTTCTTGAAAATGTATACCCTTCCAATAAGAGAGGCTTGCGCACGCCACTGTCAAGTGAGTGAGTGAGTGCATATTAACGTCGCACTGTTCAGTTACACGACGGCTTTTGACGACGGACCACGTAATTTTGAACCATGATCAAGAGACGAGGACGACACTTGAGCTGACACTCCCTCTCCTAACCACCACACCAACGGGAGGATGTTTGAGCTCTCGACATATGTAGTGTGCATCGCTCCCCTACACAGCGGGTCTTCAGCGGCACTAAGCTTGAACTCCTGACACGCCGGCCACAAGTCCGTTACCTTGGCCACATGGCCACGGAATACTATAAAATACTATAATAATAACGCTGATAGTATTTAGCAAATCGATTAGGCAAAATTGCATTATACCGTCGCGACGGTATAATACAAAACAGAAAAAGGTCCAATATTTTTACTAATTAATAAGAAGCGAACTTCGGCCCTTTTTCGCTGATTATCAAAATATGTAGCCATGGTGGACATATTTTATTAGATTAAATAAAGAATTTTAAAGACTCTTAAGACTTACACCAATTCAAAAGACGTCGCCAAATGTGGTTTAAGATTTTTCTTAAAAAGGGTATTTTAATGGTACATTAATATGGGACCAAAAACACACATCAGGAAAATCTTACACCAAGACAGGAAATGGAAATTTTTAAGGCAAAAAAATATCTATACACTTGAAGAAGCCCGTGCAACGCCGGGCCATGTAGCTAGTTTTTATTATTTGTTAATACAGCGTTGGAAAACGCACGAGAATAGTTTTCCACTATAGGCTGAATATCGCAATATTTAACGACGCTGAAAATAGTCAACGGTAAAACACGTTAAGTACCATATTGTATCAATAATTAATAAAATATTACAATTAAATAATTTATTAATTTTATAAACTTTTAAGCTTGGCTGTTTTCGTATGGTTTCCACAGCAACTGAAAAATATCCATACTTTAAATCTACTACTCATAATGGTACTTCTCCGTATCAAGGGGGCCTTAAAAATGCAACAACAAAAAATCGCCAAGTTTTTTTTCTTCTTAATGGGGCTGAGTATTGGTATTTTTTACCTTTGCGGACCTAGTTCATTCCCCAGGAGCTGTTATCACTTTATTTCGGCACTCTATATGAGATACCAATTGCGCAATGATTTTTGACGCCCAGTTTCCTCGCCAGAGAGAGGCACCTGAGCTCTGACGATGCGAAATTGAACTTAGGAATTTAATTTTGCCGAGAGCACCCAAGCCAAACGGGCACTTCAAGTGATTTTTAACATGCCGCATAATCATACGACATGACCGCTGTCGATTTTCTGCATAATGAAAATCCACCGACTTTTGCCGAGGTCGAACCCGCAACCTAGGGTGCAGAAGGCCAGCGGCAAACCAACTACGCCATCCAGTCGACTCGCCAAATGCAAGTAAAAATTTATAAATTGTGGTAAGCCTACCACACAATTCAGAAATTTGAGTGCTTCTGGCGCATGTACAGAAAGACGACTTTTAAAAAACACTTCATTTTGTGTTTGGTGTTTAATTTAAAGGGGGGGGGGATTAACCGTCTTCAAAGCCTCCCCCCCCCCGAAACGATTACGTACCCTCATAACCAAACGTGAATCAAAATCGAAACATTTTTCTTGTTTAAAATATGTTTCATGATACATATAAAATGTGCAAATTTATTAAATGTTTCCAAAATTTTAAAGACAAGGCATGATATATGGATACATAAAAGTGTGAAAACACGAATATAAAATTATAGATTTTTTTTTTCCATCTTAAAATCTGAAACAATTTTTTTCAGATCTTGTTTTTTTTTAAACAAAATCAAGGCAGCCTTAATAAGTACTGACTTCTTTTTTTAAGCATACAATTTTCTTTCGTTGAATAAACCTGATGTTGCGGCTAAATGTAAATAATATTTTTGCATGTTCTTATCAAATACAAATTTCGGTGAGTGCTGAACTAAAAATCATACACTTCGGAATGGAAGGAGAGAACAACCACCTTTTCATTTATTTTTATGCTCTAAGCGAAGATAATAGAGCATTGAGATTTCATATAAAACATTAAAGCTGTATGTCCATGCAGTAAAAAAATAAAAGTGAGAATAAAATTGAAGAGAAAATAAAAATATATGAGCGGAAAAGAACACAGAATTCAAAGTCTTCATCTTTTTTTTTATTTATTTTGAAGTTTTATAAGCTGAAAATAGTACACCAGTAACTAATTAAAAGATTAATAAATTTTTATTTTTCGAAAGATATTTCAATAAAACCCTTATCCAAGAGCATAACCAATACGGTCTTTTAGAACTCTTAATCAGTTTAACTGATTAGTGAGTTAATCTAGCAACACAGGAAATAAGATCAAATGAGATCACGTGATTGAAATCACAAAATTATTAACACTAAAAAGTTAAATTCATGCGATGTCATAGTCACATGATAAATCCAATCACGTATTCCCAGCCAATCCATTTATGCGCTTCGCTGTTACCAATTTTTGCTTTAAAAAGTACTTATCAACAATAATAACGTACATAGGTAAACAAAATGCTTTTGGTTTAAAAATACACGTCTAATTTAAGATTTTTTTAACACGTGACTGCATTTATGTGACGGTCATGAATTTAAGCGCATATTTTTTATGCGATATTTATTTCCACTCAATCAGTTTTCAGAAAAATATATTCACTGCGAAAACGGTTAAGACGAAATAATACAACGATCCCGAAAAACTATGTATTTTCAGGCATTTTTTTCTCTTTACACGAAATGACAACCGCTTAACACGAAAAAATTTTCCTTTGGGGAATGAACAAAATACGAAAAACACCAGCCGCACTGGAGAGATTTAAAAAGGGTGAGAAATAAAAGAGGCATATTTCGTTGGCTAACTTAGCTTTGAATACCCTCGGAATAGCATATGGATAAACCAAATTTGTTTATCTAAAGCTACTTGCCTACAAATGCCACACAAAAATATCTCATCTCTCATCAGTTCACTTTGCAATTCGGTGACGAGTACATCACAGTGTGAGTAAAAATCAGTGAGTTTGGCTTGCGTTTCTTTTTTCTTATATTTTAGACGAACTTTTTTACGAGCACATTGGCAAAGAGCTCAGGGAGGAAAGCAACAGCTATTTCGCTTGACATGAAGATGAAGCTTCTTTGTGCAGTAGATCAAAAACAGAAAACAAAAATGGAAATCTTAAAGATTATGATATTGCTAACTCTACATTATCAACAATAATTAACTTGGAAAATTTTGTACTAAATTTCATTGTTCTAGTTAATGTTTTTGTTTCATTGATTTTTATAAAATACGTGCATGTATACATACCTATGTAAATAAAATGTACTCTGATCAACTTAATTTTGTCAAATTTGCAATACACTTTAACACGATAAAATATTTCAGCCCCCCCCCCCTCAGTTTCGCGTTAAGCGAATTTCATTGTATTTCATTAGCAATGTATATTCTATAATAACAACAGAGAACGCATCGCTTAAGAAATATTATTCCTTGCAACTCTAATAAGTATCAAATGAACAAAGTGCTTCAATTAAGGTATCCGACTACTTGCAACAACTTTTTTTTTAAAAAAATGGAGATATTGAGATTTTTGTGGTTTTTAAATTTATTTTGTACATTTTAAGAAAAATAGGTTAAAATTAAGAAGAGAAAAAGTAATTATAATAACTATAATGGCAAAAAATGTGTAAGAATTTTCAAAAAATTACATAAACAAGGCCCATTCAAGGCCCCCAAAAAGTTTATGAACAAATTTTCAATTTTGCTGTGTTGCTTTGCTATTCATTTTTGGCATGACCTTCAGGATAAGAGATATTTTAATTTTTGCAAAAACTAGAGCACTTAATCTTAGCTATATGAAAATGCTTAAAAAAATAGTGATTATATTCGCATAAGGGACTGTAAATTTTGTAATAAAACAACGATCGATAAATCTGAAGGTTAAAACACTGCTATTATACAGATCATACACAAAAAATTTCATTTAATTATTTTTAAAACTTTGAGCCATTTAAAAAAAAACACACATTTCGAGTAAAACTCGTTTTAAAGTATGACATCTTGCATAAAGTTATGGCAAAGTTTTGGCTTCACCAAAACACTTGTAGTTTTTATTTTAATGAATGGAAAATAAAAAATTTGGTATTTTTTTTTGTAAAGCTAATTAGATAGCCTATAAAATAAAATCATAAAAAAAAAAAAAATTGTCAACTTTGGACAGAATTCACGATTTTAGGGTAATCGGATACCTTAAGATCGCATTGTTTCAAACTTATGTTAATTAACTACACTGGTGGTAAAATTCAAAGTGCGGATTTTATACTAATTTGCAACAACCATAAACTCATATACATTAACATGAATAAATTAACATTCTCATGTGATGCAGTGGAAAGAATAGAACTTATGAAAATTTTTATTGCGCGCAATCGCGGTTCACGTAACAGTGCCGACAAAGAATTGAAAATAATCGACTCGAGGGGTAGTGAGATCTGAATGGGAAGGAATCAATTGACGACTGGACACCCGAAGGATTATCGGAAAGCTGAAAGGCGGACTGGTCAGAATCATAAACCACAAAAAGGGGATGCTACTCCTTTCTTATCTCTAGTATGGTTGTGAATGCGTGAGAAAGGATCATCCAAAAAGGCATGGGAATTACACTGTTGGGAGTATTCCCGCTCATCAATCAGCTTCACTGCGTACCCTTTAAGATGCATTCTAGTTAAACATTATCGAAAGCGGATGTATTTTGATAAGTGGGCCATAATCCCGTTTCCGAAAATCGCATTTCCCACAAGGGGCTATGCACCCCATAGATCTCCGGATCTAACGTGACTCCACACTGAGCACCGCATGTGATCTTGTTCGTTTCAAAACTTGGCATATGGCACGTGTTAACAGGGACGTCTTAAGATTCTTTTGAGACCCTGGGCCCAGAGAAATCTTAAGATTTTTTGAGGCCCTGGACCCTTATGCAAAAGTAAGCCCTACCCGAGATCTATAAAAGTAGACAGTATATAGCATACATTGTCTAATACTCGTTCAAATAGTAATTTTATATAAGTAAATGTGCACCGACTCATAATCTCAAAAAAACCTAGGCACAAACCGGCTAGACCGATGGTCACATTTCGACTAAATGAGTTGAATTATTGTTTATGGTATTAGGCTTAGGTCTAGACAACAGTCATTACATAATTAATGCAGTCTTTACCACTTTAGCCAGTTGAAATGCAGTTTGAAATTCCCAGTTTTTCGGAGAATATGTACGGAATAATATTTGACCATAAAAATTATCTAAATCACGATTTTAAGACAGGGTCGAGAACGAAACGAGGCCCTGGGCTCGGTTGGCCAATGCCTTAAAACGTTCCTGCGTGTTACCCCAGATCTCTTTGATCTGAACACAATGATTAGGCCAGCTTAAAATAAACAAGAACTACTTCATATGTAATGTTATGTAAGGCGAGGAGATTTTTTTTCCACATTTAATTCTCAGAAAGAGTAACATTTATTTTAAATATTCCAAAAGAAAAACTTTTATAATACCTCAATGAGTTTCAAGACTGCCAGTAAAAAAAAAAATAATACGTGTAGTTTGATATATATTTATATCAAAGATCGTTTTTCTGGTTTTATAAAAGAAAATTAAAAAACAGAGCTAAGATTTATTTATTTTCTCACAGCCCAAACGGGTAGTCTAAATAATCAATGATGTGTTAAAACTTCTTCAGGCCCTGGCCACAAAACAAAAGTAGACCTCTCCTGAAACCCTTTTAAGTGGACAATATTTATGCAATCACAATCTCGCTGACCTGGACACAAATCGACTGTCACCTTCTGAATAAATGAGTGATGTGGTATATGGTAGTAGGCCTACACAAGAATGTGACATAATAAATGCAGTCATGTCTCTGTTTCCATTTTCCATACACAGTCCACTCTCGATAATTCGAAGTTGGGGGGGGGGGGACAAATGAAAAACTTCGAATTATCAAGAGGGTAGGAAAAAAACTCCCAAAATACTCGAAGAGAATTTTAAACTATGTAACATTTAAATTTGGAACTATGTAAAAAAAACAACAATTGTACATATGTATAAAATTATTTTAAAGTAGTTTTTAAAAAGTACATATATATATTATACAATATAAATATTATACAGGAGTTAAAAGTCCTGTATTAAAAGAATACATCCAATACATTCATACACAATCCTACGCATTTCTTCTTCCCAATAGTAGACCATCCTTTCTGAACACATGTGTAACAAGGCCACATGTTGAACGAAAGATATAGACGGCTGACAACAGGTGAGGTTGGTCTATTGTCCATTTGAAGAAGGAAAACAAGAAAAGTGTATTTTCGCCTGAGAACCAAAAAGCACTAAGAAGGGGTAGCAAACAGATGGCCATTAAAGGAGCTACGTTAGAGGGGAGACACGCACAGACAATATAACACAAAACTTGCAAGCTCGAACCTGTTTGCTACAGGGCTGTAAATGATACTGAGTGTTCAAATTGTCGAGAGTTTTGTAAGATAGCTTCGAATTATTGCGTGTTGTAGTCTGGCCAGCGACAGATTTTACTTCGATTTATTGTGTACCCAAACGTATTGTTTTAGTTCGAAATACCAAGAGTTTTTCTAGGGACTGAGCATATACTTCGAATTGTCGAGAGGTTTTGAATTATCGAGAGTCGACTGTAGTTCGAAATGCCCAGTTTTTTAAGAAAATATGTCCGACTAAGGGTATACAATACTAAGGGTGAGTCGAGAACAAGACGAGGTTCCTCACACAGCTGAAGCCTTGGGTTCGAGCCCAGTTGACCCATGCCACAAAACGTTACTGTAAATAGCCTGAACACATCGACAACGATAATTCGATTAATATATTGAAAACGATTTTTTAACTTATATCGCTGAGTATAAACAAATGCAATTATAAATCGAGCTGTATTATCTTTTTAATTAAACGAAATCCTCAGATCACATATACTAAAAAATAAGCTAAAAAAATTAACAAATGTAAATTTAGATTAATTGTGCCTGGCTGCTCCAAAAATCGAACCAAACATTTTTTTTTAAATAATGAATAAGAACATACTCATCACATTGAATAAATAAATAATACATAATAAATAACTTGCATAGTTTTCCTGGTCATCAACAAGTTACCAAAAATCGATGCAGCCTTGGTTACAAGTATGTGCATCTTTTTTCAGTTTCACTGCTTTTGTGGTGGACTATCAATAGAGGTAAGCATACGTCTACCGAGGGATAATATTTGTTTTACAAACCAAATAAAAGCAATAAACACTTTAAAATTTGTCATTTGGCTTTGAAAAATAACACATCACCCCCCCCCCCCCGTTTTGATAGCGTTTTAATGGGTTTTCTTCTACTCACATTGTAGCTTTGTCCGGATCAAAACAATAAAAACTTTTTTTTCACATTTTAAAGCAGATATTTGAAATGAAATTTTCTATACACGATTGTTTTGGATGACAATACGATGATTTAATTACAATTAATAAAAATTGATTAAAACTATTTTAAAGAATTAAATTTTACTTATAATTCCAATTGTTTACAACGTGAAACGGTTGAATATTGAAACCAGCCAATTAAACAATCCCCTCGTAAAATTAAAACCAATTTTTGAATAAATTCAATTTGATTTAACATTTCTTACTGTTCTTAAAATTTAAGGTATAAAAAATTATGTTAAACAAAGTGTGAAATTTGTAAGAAAACTCATGTTTAAAAAAACTTGTTTTTCCCCGGTGTTTTTACTGTTATAATTGCAAAAGAAAAAAACTTTTTTTTCGGGGAATCCTTACTCAAAAACGAGAAATAAAAAAAGCAAAATACACTTTGATTTTACAACTAGAAATGCGGTTGCGGAAAAAAAAATATTTGTACAATAAATTGTTTCAGAATTATGAATTCAATGTACTATCATATCGATTTAATATCTGTTTAAGAGTAAAGCGTCATATTTGCATTCATTTTAATAGGCAGTTAATAAACTATTTTTTTTTTTTTTTAGTTTTATTCTACCACATTTTAAAACCCTTCCACAAAGTGAGAAAAGATATGTAGTAATTAAGAAAAGTACGTATAGCATAGGCAAAAAATGAATTAAACTTCTCATTTTCTTGATAAACTAAACATCACGGTACTTACGTATTATCGCAACAGTATTGGCGACATTATATGAAATGAAGCACCGGGATGCCAATTCAGCACGTACTACACATAGGAAATCGGGGTTGCTAACTTGGCGAGTTATTAATAAAGTTGGCGATTGTTGCGATAATACTTAAGTACCAACATCACTTTAGAAATGTTGCAAAACCCAAGACTTACTAAATATAGACTCAAAAGGAATTTTTATGAAATATTAAAAACCAACAAACATTCAAAATGATTCAATTCTAAAAACAGATCCCGTGTGACAGAAGAAACCATAATATCAAAAATTAACTTACTGGTTGCACCAGCGCAACAAATGAACAGCAACAACGTCGCACAGCACACTAAATGCCTCGTCTTCATCGTAACAATGGCCTTAAAATATTTTCATCGACAAACTTAAACCTGAAATGATAAAAATAGAAATGATATAATAAAAGAACAGCTAATTTCAATTCGAAACATTATAGTAACTAAAATAAAACTACTACTTATATTTATTACATAATATAAAATTAATCAATACACTGAAACCAAAAATATTATGCCTTAAAAAATATATACCATCCGTTACCCACCCGCTTCTCGATGGGTATTTCATGATGCTGCTTGACTGCATATTGTTTTTAAGTTATTGGTATCTAAGTCCTTGCATTAAGTTTTCGATTATATTCAAAAATATTTTCACGGCCTTTTGATTTAAATAGGACAAGACTTGAAATTCTAAAATCGAAGTATATTTAACTTTTTTGCTTTCGTAACCACGCAAAACCCATTCTTTACGGGTCTCTAATAAATAAAAGAAACATGTTTGCCAAATTTCAAGCCTGCACGTTTAATAGTTCCGGAGAAATTATCCGTTACAGATCGAAATCACCTACCTTTATATTGTGCTCTGTGCGCTTCTTCATTCGAACTCCTTAGCTGCATAAAAGAATGGTTGATTTAAATGGATTACACACTCTCACAAAAAGCGACGCACCGTGAAAAAATTTGTGTAAGTGCTTATGGCCACACGATAGAAGTGAAAACTTCTGATTTATTCTGGACAAGATAATCCATTTGTTCAGATGCACTACTTTTCTTTTCCGACATTTTCGCATGCAGGCGTTAAGTAGTTCTCTTTTTCGTGCTCATTCATCAGTGGATTTGTATATTCCATCCATTTTCTGTTAAGGGCAATATTTAAATAATGAAGCGTTCTAATATATTTATAAATGAGTATATACGATTTAAAAGTTAATTAGTCTAATTATTTAAAAATATTTATACGTAAATTACTTATGTAATTATACTTATATAATATATATGTCTTTTTATATGGTACTTACGTACTATCGCAACAATGCCAATATTCAAGATAACTAGCCACCCTGATTACCCCTACAAGCGCTGAATTGGCAACCATGTGCTTTCATATAATTCAATATCGTTGCAAATACGTATATAATTCATAAGAGCAAAACTAGTAAGGCTAGGAAAACTATGCTTGAAAACATTACTTTCTTAAAATCTCTTAAGCTAACAAAAAGTGAGGGTTCGTACTTTTTCACAATTAAGGCTTGTGTTTTTTTTTTTTTTTCGTAGTCTCTTTGCAGTCATCATTAAGGAAAAACAAAATATTGACAACTTTCTCGCCAATTAACTTCATTAAAATTTCAGATTTTAAATCTTTTGGCACATTTTTGTGCTCAAATGCTCTTTCTACTAAATAAAAAAAAAATAGATCCTTTCTTATAATTTCTTTTCAAATTTTCACATATGAATTCTTTTTTTATCGCTAGCTCTTCTCCTTTTCACTCGCTTGAGTTGAGTGGAAGTGTGCTGCACTACAGTAATATTTAAATAAAGAAAATAAGATTTCACGGGGAAAAGTGTGCATGAAATTTTTACTCAAAAAAACAGGCCTAAAAAAAAATTTCCAATTGAAAACTAAACGCGCGTTGCCGACCCGAGCACGATTTCCGACTGGAGCCGAATGACCGTAACTCACCCGCACCTGACGCTTCATTTAAGTTCACACTTCCTAAAAAAGTTATCACTTCAAAAATAGGATAATACTGTATGTACACATACGATAAAATAAGCAAATGATTAACCTTTGGCGGTGAAGGACTGATTTGCTGAGAAGATCCAGCGCATTGCAATGAAGGATCCGGCTAAAAACAGAGGACATTCCAATCCTAAGGAACAATTTCCATGTGCTGTGGCGCACACGGGGGCGGGTTCAGACCCCTCCCCATAGCCCTAAATTTTTTTCCCCGATGAAGTATAATCCTATGTATATCGCAGATAAAATTTAACTACTTATTAATTATAAGTAATTTTATTAATTAACGCTCATTTATTCAATAATTAATTTTTTACTGTTTTTTTTTTCTTCTCGAAAATTGAAAAAATCAAAAGAATATGTTGAGCGTCTTATTGGAGTATAATACGAGAATGGTGGACTTTCGATTCTTGACCCCTTTCAAAAATTCCTCCCCTTTCAAAAATTCCTGTGTGCGCCACTATCCATGAGAATGTGGTTCTATCGTCCCACATGGACTGTACCAATGCCTCGTGAATAGTACGAGCAGATGACATCATTTGACAGACGTGCATAGTGATCAAACCGCAGGATTGATGTGCTGTACAACTTTTTATGGTTTATAAATGTAAATGAGCAGAATATAAGAAAAGAAATGGGCATCTGCGATCTCTAGTGGACGAAGTTGAAACTGATCAAGCAAGGGAAGAACCTGATGAAATAATGGATATTAATCATGATACCGAAAGTAAATTTGAGAAAAGCGATATGCATGAAACGTTAAAATTTAAAGGAAAATTCTCAAATGCTACCTGAAAAACTCCATGAAGCCACAAGTGTAACACAAGATACACTATGCCCTGTCAAAAAAAAAAAAAAAAGACGAGCAAGAAAAAGTTCAGCATGTTTTTATCGATCAACAAAACTACAATCAAGTTGTTGTAGTTTTACTGTGATAGTTTATATGATAGTTTTTGTCTGCAAATATCATTGCTGTATTGTTAGCGAAAAGTTTCAGTGATTTGTGTACTTTATTAAAGTCATGCACATTTGACACATTAGTTCAGTTTGGTTGGATTTTTCTCAAATTTTAAAAGAAAAATTGAAAAGCCCTTAAACGTAGGAAGTATACTAACTCTTAATTAAGTTATTCACTGGAATTACGATTCTTATCGTGAACAATAAATACAATTATAAGAAAAAAGAATTGGGGTGACTCCGTCACCCCGCGCGACCACTAACGTTAGTATCGAGCGCGCAACTGCTCCCGGGTTTTGGCATATAATTTTTCTCTCTCTCAATATTACACAAATTAATAATAATAACAATGAAGCAAAATTTTCTACAGAAGTGAAAACGAAGGGAAAAAAAATTAAAAACACTTCACTCCTTGCTAAGTATGTATAAGCTCTTCAATCAAAAAAAAAAAAAAAACGTAACGCTAACACATACCTTTCCGAAGCAAAAGAAACAGCTTATAATAATTTCAACACTTTCACAACAAACGATTCAAAACATTTCCTCAGCCGTGCCCACCTCCCCCCTGCCGTCGGGAAGAAAAACAAGAAAGGCCACCCCTTTCCTCTTTCTGAGCCAGCCGGAAAGATGAAAGCATACTTTGTAACAGAGGCACTGTCAAGTTCAGCGCTATTCGTGGCTACAAGGGAGGGGAGTTCGTTTCAGGAGAGCTACGACGTCATAAATTGTGAAGACGATGCATTCTATTTTTCAACATAGAATACGTTTTATAAATGAATCGTGGTGTTGAAAATAAGACGAAAAAAAATGATAGGTTTTTGGGTGTCAACTCAGGTGCAATTCTTGTCACTTGACCGAGGATCAAATTTGAGAGGTGCGTCGAAAATAGTTAACGTGCAGCTTCAAAGTGCGATAAAAAATCGAATCACTTTCGGCGACCTGAATATATTAATTTATGCACAAATTTTATTTTTTTACATCAATGTCAAAACTATACGCTTCACTTTAAACATCAAAAGGAAAATTTTTGTCAAAATATTGCTAATAAAATATAATTCGGGGAACTGACTGTGTAAGAGCAAGAAAGATAAAGGGAAATAAAATGACAAAGAGAGAGAGTCGACGGTAAAGAAATATAAAAGAAAAGGTCGACAATTGTCAGAGGGGTGACGCAATACCTGTGTTTACCAAAGGCAGCAAACCACAGAGGAATGTTCACAGGACACTCCAGCACTTAGGTCCTAAATCCCGTTACTATTTAAAGAAGGTACACTCCCAATGGCTGTTTTACACAATGAACATTTTGTTTTTATCTCACCTGTGAGGATTTAAACATTTTTTCGTTCCTTTATTATTATTCTGGTTCAAAAATGTGGTGGAGGTTACAGTGAGAGTTATATTAACGTCGGTAAAAAAGTAACACAAGGACTATTGGCAAAGGACCTCATAATTTTGAACCACGGTCAAGTGATGAGGACGACGCCTGAACTGACATCATCCCTCTCTTCTAACTTCCACACCAGACTAAGGGGAAGACGTTTGAGCCTCGACAAATTGAAAGGCGGGTTTACAAATAAGTACACGGCGAGTAAACGCGCAGTGGTATTTTAATGAAACCAATAATTCTAAAGATATCTATATAAGGTCACAGGGGTGGTCGAAGAGAGATATAAATAAGTAATAGTAATTTTAATTATTTTTCGATGATTACGGGAACTAAATTATAGTTTGAAATCCTTACCAGAAAAGTCTGTTGATTTTTAACGTGATTCTGAACGTGTTTGTTAAATGTTTTTAAAGGTTATATAAAATATGCGTTATTTTTAAACGATTAAATGCAGGGACGTCTTAAGACTCTTCGAGGCCCTGGGCCTTCATGCAAAAGTAGGTACTACCTAAGATCTTCAAAAGTAGACAGTATATAGCATGCATTGCCAAATACTCGTTCAAACGATAATTTGAAAGAAATAAATGAGCATGACTCACAATCTCAAAAATCTAGGCACAAACCGGCTCGACCAATGGCCGCATTTCAACTAAATGAGTTGAATAATTGTTTATGGCATTAGGCCTACGTCTAGACATGGACAATGGTCATCACATAATATTATAGTCGTACCACTTTTGCCAGTTGACATCCAGTTTGAAATTCCCTGCTTTTCGGAGAATATCTACGGGAATAATATATGACCAGTAAAATTATCTGGATAATGATCGTATAAAGACAAGAGTCGAGAACGAAACGAGGCTCCCACCGAAGGTGAGGCCCTGGGCCCAGTTGGCCTATGCCTTAAGACGTCTCTGATTAAATGCCACCATAAACGCAAAACATTTTAATAAAAGAAAATTAAAAATAAATATATTTAAAAATAAGCAGCATGAAAAAAAATTACATATGGCAGAGGAATCTTCCCACAATCTTGTAGAACACCACAAAAAAAATTATTTCTGTGTGAAACGTATACTCCGCGGTTTAATACGTGCAATTTAGCGAAAAATAAACCATGTGGCACAGAAACAATTCGAAACTAAGCCAAGAAAAAGGTCGCCAAGAAAAATCTCGCCAAGTCAACACAGAGGAAAGCAATTTATTACAATTTCGAAGAATTCCAGCATGGAACGGGCACCCCATGATTTAAAAAGTGCAACGGCGTGGAATAAAAGATTTTCAAGACCCCTATACTTTCGAGTTGACAGTTCTCTTCCCCTGAACTTTTCTTTTCACTTCCTTTTTTTTTTCTTTTCCCCATCTTTTTTTGTTCCTTCACGTGTGCTAGCTTTTCTCCCCCAACCTAAGCCATCTGCAAGCAGTTCCAAAACATGCCATTAGATAAATGAAATATAGTTCCGAGGCTGAAGCCGGTTTTAAGTGAGCCCATTGTGGAAGGAGATAGGGAAACATAATTTGCGCAAAGGAGTTTTTGTGAGAGATATATTCGAAAGGAGCACGCGATATTTCGTAGATGGTCAATAGGAAGATTATGAGGTACGTCCTCGGTTGCGGCAAGAATGGAATAAGTAGGGGAGGATGGGAAAGAGATCGGGATGTGACTGTGTTCTCTACATCCCCTTTCTCTCTCTTTCAAAATATAATTCAGAAAGGGAGAAAAAAATTATGAATTCGTGATGGGAGATCGCAGGAGATAAAAGCTTTCATAATTTTGTTCAACAGAAGGAAGGGAAAAAATGCACTTCCACACATAAAATAAATAAGGAAAAAAAAAAAAATTTCTCATTTCTAAAATAATGCGGAATGGGCTTGCTTTAGTGTAATTTAACAATTACCAAAATTGGACCCGCAGAATTTTTACCTTGTAGATAAATCACAGAACCATTGTTTTTCACAAGAGCTTATGTAGAGCATTAATATTTGAGAGATTTACTAAATGACCCAGACAATGAAACGGATATTAAAAAATTAATATCAGTCATTTTTCATCTTAAATTTACATACATTGTTTTCCATAGCAAGACTGTTAAAAATTCCCATTCTCAATGTTTTCAATCTAGTTGATGATTCATTACTATAAAAAGCAATAAATAATCCTGATTAATTATTATTTAATGTTAATTATTGATTGCGTTAAGAAACGCCGAGCATACAAATCAGGCTAAATTATAATTAGTCAAAACAGTATTTCCGGGGAAAAATAAAATCAGGTTATCTATAATAAAATCAGGTTACTATCAATGAATATCAATTGATACACGAAAGCAACTGCTAACAGTTATTTTTGAAATTTGTTTTACATTCATTAAAAAAATAAAAACAACAGTCAATGTACGAAAGCAAATTGGTACATTGATAACAGTTTAGAGGCAAGTCTCGTCAGTTTTGGTACTTTATAATCTAAAGTAAGCCTAAAACCTTATCCCAAGAACAAATTATTGATCTCTCCTCCTTTTTCTTATTACTTCAAAAAAATTATATCTTTTTTTTTTCCTTCAAATACAGCCAGACATGATAAATTCAGTCTGTTTCGATTTGTACTTAACAAGCTGATATTAAAAAAACACAAATGCAAAATAATTCTCCAGATATCTGTGTGTGTGAATATTTTTCTTTTTATAAAATAAATATCACATTTCACACTAGCAGATTTTTTTTTTTAACTACCTGCCTAATCTTAATCTAAAAACTTATTGAATTTCTTGATGATATTTTCATTTCTTTTTTTAAATAAATCCTCAAACTAGCTTCCCTGACGATTTCAAATGTTTTATGTTCTATCAAAGAGGCAACCACTTAAAAATTTTATCATACAATTTATGCGATTTATTTAATTAATTAGACGCGATTAATTAATCCAATTTAATAGCAATCATCTATAAATAAAAGAACTAAAATCAACAAATAAAATAACTCGATAAATAAAAGACTGAAGTAAATAGAAGTATCAAAGAAAAATTTCCGAAATAAAAATAATATATCCACACACAAAATCTATCTTATTATGTCATACAAAAATCATCGTATTACCTAATAAAACGTTACACATATTCATAAGCCCAACAACATCACGTGATTTCACAATATACGGTTAGCGAGTCTATATTGAAGACATCTATATAAACATGACTGTCCGGAGAAGAAAAAGTGCGTGTGTACTTATGTAGGCACGTAGGAAGTTATACTTCCTTTTTGGTGTAACAAGATAAAAATCTTTCTAAAATTTTATCCTTCGCTGGAGGACATATTTTGTTTATTTTTGAGTCATCACTCAAATGACATTTATGAGATCTAACTAATTTATCTGATTAAGTAGCTCAAGTAAGTTGCAAAATACAAAAGATATCCTATTTATGTCCCCCCCCCATTCACAAAATCCAATAACCACTGCCAATAAGCCTCGTAATTAAGAGCTATGGTCAGATGGCGAAGTCGGCGACTATTAGAACGGATAAAATACAATAAAATCATACTAAATAAAGAATCAACAGCAAGAGCGAACTTCACTAAGAATGGATTAAATTCAAATTTGACGTAAGTTTTCTACTCGTTGTTGCACTTACAAAATCCAGGTACAATTGAAAATTTGATTTGGATAAAGAGATATCGAAGTATTAAAATTCCTCAAAACCTTTTGCAAAATTAAGAAATATATATTGTATAGGTCAGTGGCGCACAAAGGAATTTTTCGGGGGGGGGGGGGCAGGGTCAGAATACCATTCTCATATCATACTCCAATACGCCGCCCGACATATTCTTTTGGTTTTGTCAATTTTGGGGAACAAAAAGAATAAAAAATTAATTATTGAATAAATAATTAGCATTAATTCATAAAATTAATTATAATTATTCATAACAAATACTTTAGTAAATTTTACGTAGTATAAGCATAGTATTATAATCAAACGGAACAAAATCAAGGGCTATGAGGGGATCCGTTTCCGGAGACCCCCCCCCCCTTGTGTGCGCCACTGTACATGATTATTAACCAAGATGTACTTTTTAAAAGAAAGCTTATGTACAAAGTTGGCAACATTGAGGCGCATAATTTGGTTAACTGGAAGCACGTGGTTGCATTTATCGTGTTATCATAACATCACGTGAGTTAAGCCCGTTTATAAATTGTGTACATATTTTTAAAGCATAATCGATTAAAATTTCTTCAACACAACCATTCACTATCAGTGTAAATTATTGCGGTCCTGTTCATGTAACTCAATGCAACTTTTGAACTGAAACCCACCTCCTTTTAATCAGTACAATTCAAAATTGAGTTTTCCATTCCAAATTCTATACATAATGAAGAATTCTAAGCACATAAATGATTTAAGTAAATATACACATAAAAAGAGCATCACTGATGATACAGGATCTTACTATTTTATAAGAATCAAAAAACACCTGTACCTTTCATTTAATCCAAGATCTCAAAATCCACAGCGAGTTTATCAGATTGAAGAAGTTAAATATTTTACTAGAATGGCATCTCGCTTTGTAAATGCAACAACCAGAATCCCCCAAAAAGAAGGAACTGTTTACAAAATACATCCACCGAAAACATCTACGTCGAAACTTTTGATTTTCCCCAGAGACACATCTGTCGCGAACAACTAGGACCTTTCGAAAACTGTTTCCTTTAAAACGTTCGCTTAAGACCCTGCCTTTTCATGTAGGTTTGCTTCTACGATTCTATTGTGTTCCGCTGGGGTGGAGAAGACTCCAACGATGGCATGTGCTTCAACACTATCTGGAGCGAATACAAAGGCACTTACTCCCCCCTTTAGGGGTTATGGGTTGTCATAATTTAACCCCGGGAAGGACAAAAGCTGCCTAAAGGTACTTTTTTTAAATATGGAACCACATATCTTCCCAGCCTTCAGCAAAACCTGCGGGAGTCTTTTAAACGACACTAAAGGGCAGGAGTACCACAACGATTGAGAAAAGTGAAAATGTAGGAGGCGTTTTTTCCTTCTCTTTTTTTTCAACCCTTAACTCTGAGCAATGAATCGAGACAAGTTCGCACCTTTTGGATTTACGAAACGACACACGTGTTGGTACATGCACAACTCAACTCAAATAAGCAATGTACTAAAGCAGTCCTTCTGAGAGAAATTAAGCAATGAATTTTATTAAATAAACATCCAAAATTAATCCACACCAAGAAGATGTTTTAATAAAATGTAAATAAATTTACAAAAAAAAAAAGTATCTACGTGTTAAACGCTACCTTCGCTTAGTATGAAAGCAAAGGACCTAACATGGGAAAGCATTTTCAAACAAGAAACTGCTTTAACTCTAAGAATGTGTTTTGGCGCACTGCTGAACAGAAAATATCACCAAGTATCCTCGACTAACAGATCTTCAGCCGAACTGTTCGCTAGATAATATTTTTCAGGACAGTTATGTTGATTGGGGTTGTAAATACACACACACACAAAAAAATACATATTTATTCTACAGTATGTATTCCAACAGTTCCAGAACTTTTTGACCCTGCCAGTAGCGCCTACAAAAATTTTTCAAGGGGAGAGTCCATGGTCGAAAGTTCCCCAACTCGCATCACCTATTGATTTGTCTGATTTTGTCAACAAAAAAACAGTAAAAAATAAATTATTGAATTAATAATTAGCATTAATTAATATAATAAATTGTTAATTACAAGTACTTTTTTAAATTTTACGTTATATATAAATAGGATTATCATCAATCGAAAAAAACTCAAGGGCTTTGGGGGGGGGGGGTCCGGACCCCCAGGACACCCCCCTTGTGTGCGCCACTGGACCCTGCTAATGTGCCAGTTTTATTATTATTTATTATTGTATTTATAACACCAGATGAAGTATGACAAACCTTATTTGCATAACACATTTCTTTACATTGAATTCTTCAACACACTTTTTTTCGCGTTGCTAGGCAACGATTCGTAAAAAATAAATAAAATTTTTAAAAAATCTGTTGCCATTTTGTTTTAATTAATTTTTTATATACATGGGACCAAACGACTTTTAAAATTAATTTTTTTACGGTCAAATACAATTTGTCTATTTAGTTAATTATTTTTTAAAAATTATTTTGATAAATAATTTTACAATTATATTTTTTTTTATCAATTACAAATATTTATCCGTAACACCATCTGTGTGGTACACTTCTATTTAAGGGAAAATGAAAAGAAGTTTCAAAAATAAGAGAGAGAGAGGGGTACTCTATCTTAATAAAAACAGAAATACTCTTTGTCGAGCTGCTTGCGGAAACAGCAATTAGCTAGCAAAATGCGTCAATATATTGAATGTCATTCAGTGGATAACAAAGACAGTTAAATCCGTATCAGAAAAGTTTATTCAGCACTGCATCAAGAAAGGATTTTTTTTAAAAAAATCTAGTTTTGAGTACCCTCAGTGAAAAAACTACTAATGAAAAAGAATTATTTGAACTAATCAAAATCGGAGGCAGAGTTTAAATGCGAGAAAGTTTAGAAATCGGTGAAAGCTTGTGTACTGAAGACACCAAAAACGTAACAAAATATTTTATTTCAACTTTAGTTCATAATGTAGAGTTTAACAAAAAAAATAGCTAGGAAAGCAGACACCAGCCAGGTGGAAAAAAAAAAACACATATTTGAAAAAGTACCTTCCAATTTTAAAAAATAATTGTTACTGTTTTGGTGACAGTGAAAAACGTAAGGTATCCGACTGTGTGTGTGTGGTTGCGACCACATTTAAAAAAAAAAAAATGGAGATATGCAACCTTTTTTTTTTGCACATTTAAAGAAAAATGCTAAAATTAAGAAAAGAAAAATAAATTACTTTTACTAAAATAGGAAAAAATGGGTAAAAATTGACAAAAAATAACATAAACGCGGTCCATTCTGTATCAAAGGTTTATGAACAAATTTTCAATTCTGATATGTTGCTATGTTATTCATTGCCGAAATGACCTTCAGGATAAGAGATAATTTAATTTTTACAAAAACTTTAGCACTTTATTTCAGTTACTATATGAAATTGCTTAAAAAACAGTGATTATATTCACATAAGGGACTGTGGCCGTGGGTAGCCTAGTGGTTAGAGCATCGGACTCCAGATCGGAAAGCCTGGGTTCGATGCTCGATGCCACCAAATACCCTCCGAGTACACACGGAGTACGGGCTCGTTAAATCAGTGGGTTCGAATGGTGCCGCCATCTATCATGTTGTACCGAGCAAAATCGTACTGTCACCTTCATGGGGCTCAAAGCTTAGGCTAACGCCAGGCGTAAAATTCTAACCCTTAGCCGCGATGAATTTCGTGGACCTTGATCTGATGTTACAGTCGATCAGGTGGCATAAGCAACAACAACACATAAGGGACTGTAAATTTTGTAATAAAACCGTGATTTCTAAATCTGAAGGTTAAAATACTTCTACTATTATACAGAACTTACACAAAAAAATTCAGTTAATTATTTTCAAAACTTTTTGAGCAATCGCTGACCCCGTTTGATTATTTTCAAAAAATCACATTTCGAGTAAAACGCGTTTTAAAGTGTGACATCTTGCTTAAAGTTATGCATCTGCTTTTACTAAAACACTTGTAGTTTTTGTTCTAGAGAACGGAAAATGATAAACTTGGTATTTTTATAAAGCTAATAAGATGGCCCATAAAATAAAATTTTTCCATTTTTGGCAAAATTCACAATTTTAGGGTAGTCGGATACCTTAAGGTCATGAGTGACTTTTACAGTCCTGTGGGAAAAAAATAGTTGCAATGTACAGACTTCAAAACAATCCTCTGTATATTTCAACAAATGTTAGTGAGCAACAAACTATTCATTTCATACATTTTTGTAATAATTAAACTCTTCTGATTAAGAATTTTCTTTCTTCCATAGTTTCAAATTCAAATAAATACCGGAGAATAGGTTACTAATTTGTATAATACTAGTTGGTATACCCATTCTTCGCACGGGTGAATTGAAAAATTAAGCAATACAGATTGTGTGTGAAGGATAAAGAAGTTTTTAATGAGTTAATTTTACGTGAATTGCAAATTCAATAAAAACAAAGCATTTTGCATATTTCAGCTGAACAAAAAAAGCCATATTTGTTAAATTTAAAGTCTGAAGATTTAATAGCTGATAAATAGGATTTTTTTTTTATTTATAATGAACGCTCCGTAACTCTTGTGGGTTGATTTTTGAAAACACCTTCCAAAGTTGATCTCTGCTCAGTAAAAGTAACACACTGCTACAAATTTTGTGTAATGAACGCTTAAAATAATGTAAATAATTTACATCTGGATGTGTAATACGATAATATTACTTTCTGTTGTATTTATTTTATGTTAAAATTGCAATATTTGCAAGCAACGCCGTTCCTTACCTTATAACGGCGATTCAATGGAAACATAGCGAAATGTTGGGGATAGAGCCAAGTTGGCGTCCTTTTTGGAGACCAAATCGGCAACTTGGCGATTGATTCAACGGTGCAGAACTTGATATACTGTAGCCCCACCTGGTGGATAGCTGCAACAAAGATGATAACACAAAAACCTTCTCCACAAAAAAATACATATACACGCTAATTTTCATAGTGATCGGTTGAACAGTGCTGGAGTAAAAACCTGAATTTGAACACAATTATACTTTTAGTAGTTACTGTAACGTCGTGGAACTAGATTGAAGGTGTACGCCAAGTTAATTATTAAAGAATGTTTTATTACTGTGATCTAATCAAATGTTTATTTGACGACAACATTCAAAAGATCATTGGAAAGAGAAAAAAAATTAGTTACAAGTGTTCGTTTGATACAGCCAGCTAGTTCTATTTCATATTGGTGTCTGCATAGGGGTCCGCTCCTTGCTTCGTTTTTCAGTCGCCCGTTGGGTACCGCCTCAGGAGTCTCTCGTCGGTATGGATCCGGAGGCTCACGCCTTGTGCTTGCTTCCTATATCCGTCCCTAACGTCTGGCAGGTCAATCGTCGGAGTCGATCGGGGTCCTCCCCTTCTTCCTTCGTCCACAGGCTTCTCTTTTGAGAATCTCTCGTTGGAGTCTGTCCGGAGTCTTTCCTTTCTTTTTTTCGAGTCCACTGTTTTAAACTCTAGGGGCGGGTTCATTCCACGCCCCTCATCAATCCCCATTAGCCGGCCTCAGCGTTTTGCACCCGGCACCAACGGTCTTGCACGTCATCCATTCGTGCAGAGATAACAAAAGTCCGGTCCCTCTCAAAGGTTCCCGGCGACAAGGGCCCGACTGACATCTGGCACTTCAAACACCTCGCCGCTGCCTGCAGAGGCGCCAGCATTCAAGACGTACAATCACTGCCCATGAATGGAAAATAATGCAGCGATGCCCGGCCCATAGTGTCCGCCAATCACACTGTCGCCGACGGTCCAGCTGTCTGATACAACACAATACCACCAAAGCCACGTGGTCCCCAGCTGTGGAGCCTCTAATGAATAGGGGTGACTACTCCATTGTGACGACGTCACAGTACCTTCTGATGGTAGGTGCCTCTATTTAACGGACAAAATGTCTGGTCCGGTGGATATTCCTTATTGGAGGAGTGAGTGTTTACTAATATCGCACAAAAAGCAACATGAGGGGTTTTGGCGACGGACCTCGCAATTTTGATCCTTGGTCAAGTGATGAGAGACACCTGAGCTGGTACCTCTTCTCCCAACAACCAAACCGCGCCAAATGAGAGGATTTTGACGTCACTTGACTGTGGTTCAAAATTACGAGGTCAGTCCCCACTAGTCCTCGAGTTACTTTATAGTACGATATTAATTAAAAGCTAACATTAAGAAAATCATGAAACATTCTTTGTAATTAATAGTCGTTAATATTATTGTACTTTAATAACTGGTTTTGTAATACAGCTTATATTAGGTTCAAGACATCTTTTTGCTATTATTATTACAAACATTTTTCCATATATTAGAAAACTGGGTAATTTTTGTCAAAGATATATTTTATAAAAAATTGAATTTTATAAGTTATATTTTGCCATCTGTAATTATAAAATTCCAAGTGACATTAATGCATGGTGCTAGTGAATTTTACACGGAAAAAATGGGCTCTACCTTATCATTTTCGCCACTATTTCTCATCCGATTTAAGACATTAAAAAGGGGTTGGAATAATAAAAATAAAAAAAAAAAAGAATAAGCAATATATACAATCGTTCCGCGGTTCATTCCATGGAACCGAATAAAATTCCAAACGTTTCAGGAAGGGAAAAAAAAATGGCGCAACTAATTGCATCTATTTTAAAAACCGGAATGTTTTTTTGGCAATCTGCCACTTGAAGTCGCGCGATGAAACACCGTAATTACATAGATCTACAGATAAATCACTGATATCATTTGCCCGATATACAGTGTTTCTTTTATTTACTTTTACACGTCTTCAACTATTTTTTCTTCCACTTTTTTTCAAGTTCGTTCACAAGATTGTCAACGAATCGGGATCTCTTATCTCGGAACACACTTTAATAATGTTCCATCATTACTATCACCATCAATGATACAAAGAAAACGGACTATTCTGGAACATAATAGGCACCTTCTAGGAAAGCAGGTCCTTGATCGGTTAAGACGAAACATATTAAATAAAATAAATAATGCTTCACAAGAGTTGAGTAAGAAGGTGGGAATGAGGACATGGAAACACTAACATTTATGATATTTTTTTTTAAAAAATAAGCAAGTGCAAGTTTTATTTATTTATTTTTTCCTTTTCTAAAACAATTTGTTTGTTCCGAATAATGAATTACTGGCTCAAAGTGGCCGGTCAAACAGATTTTGGTTAAAGGTATGCATCTCTCTCTTCAAGCTTTAAACAAGAAAAGGACTCCAAGAAGTTTAGTTCTACAGAAAGACTCATTCTCTTCGCTTCTCACAAGTTCGTGAACATTACCACTCGATACACGCGACCATAAATAAACAGATGGTCAAGCAGGGACCGTCTTAAGACTTCTTGAGGCCCTGGGCCCCTACACAAATGTAGGCCCTACCTATGACCCTTAAAAGTAGATAGTACATAATATACATAGTCAAAAACTCGTACAAACAATAACCCGAAACAAATAAATTGGCATGACTTACAGTCCTACAAACCTGTTGGACCGACTGCCGCCTTTTGACTAAATGAGTAATGATTGTGTATGGTGATAGGCCTAGGCCTGTACGTGGACGACGGTCATTACATATAGTCACTTGACAGATCGTTCGAAATTCCCAGTTTTTCGAAGAATACAAGCGAGAATAACACTTGACTGTTGGAATTATTTGAATTCGTGGTCTTATTAAGTTTGTGTTGAGAACGAGACGAGGCCCCAATTGTGGCCGAGGCCCTGGGCCCAGTTGGCCCATGCCTTAAGACGTCCCTGTGGTCAAAACAGTGTAGACAGGGAAAGGGGGGTATTCGGGTCCGAACCCCCTCTCCCTCCGAAAGCTCTTGATTTTTTCAATTGATTATAATTTTATGCAAATAGTACGTAAAATTTAATAAAGTATTTGTTATCAATAATTAATTTTATTAATTATTGCTAATTATTCATTCAATGATTAATTTTTTACTGATTCTTCTCTTTGTGCACTTCCTGGCGTTCAAATATAACAAGTCTATGTTTGAGAAATAAAAAAGAAATTCTACAGCAGTGATTCCCAAAGTGGTTTATATAGATCCCCAAGGTCTATGACGACCTACAAGGGGTTCACGCGATCGAAAAAATAATTTGAGGTCCATGAGGTGTAAATGGGGGCCTATAATAGTGGCTCTCATTAAACCAGATCGTGACTTAAATCTTTAAAAAAAAATTCGATGTAGTGGAAACCAATTTAACAAATTTAGTTACTTAATTTGTGGTTACTAGGTGAAAGCATAAATTTTATTAAAACAAGGACCCTTTCAGCATTTATTTCTAAAATTAAATTAAAGAAGTATAACATTGTACGTCGCGAATTTTCTCAATTTGTCACAATCTGTCAGGACATTTTAACCTACGTTCAGAGGCGCACACAAGGGGGGTAGGGATCCTCGGGTCCGGACCTCCCTTCCCCCAAAGCCCTTGATTTTTTCTCGATTGATTATAATTCTATGTATATAGTACGTAAAATTTAATTAAATATTTGTTATTCATCATTAATTTTATTAATCAATGCTAATTATTCATTCAAAAATTAATTTTATACTGCTTTTTGTGCCCAAAAATTGATAAAATCAAAAGCATATGTTGGGCGGAGTATTGGAGCATGATACGAGAATAGTGGACTTCAAACCTTGGAACCCCCCTTGAAAAATTCATGTGTGCGCTACTACTGCCTATACGTTCAATATTTAAATGCCCTTTACTCAAATTTTGAAACAAAGGTTTGAGATTGCTTTCTTCATAGTAATACCACAGTAGACAATGCATTCATATAGTCACATTGAAAATAAAAAGTCATATTACAACAGGAATTGATCAGAATAGGCTCGAACAATCTTAAAATAAAGTTTAGAAATGGATGTCAGCAATTATGGCTTTAAAAAGACATTCATGTTATTTGTTGGGAATTATGGAAAATCGTGAAAAAGCTTTTAATTGCTTTTCCTAGAGAGAGGGAGTTTCAGTGAGTTTGCCAATCTCAAAAATAAAAGGGGGGGGGATGGACACTTACTCACAAAAGAGATTTAGGCTTTAACCTGACTAGATTAATATTAAGTATTGAAAATGTGTTATTGAAGCACCAGATTCATCCCTCTCAGTAAAAACATTTTTTTTGTTGTTGTTCAATTGTTTTATGTATTAAATTACTTCATTTTTATTTTAATTTAATTCATTAACATGAGCTTCTTAAGTTTTAAACGCTATACTTCACTACAGCTAGAAATTTAATCATTTTAAAGTAAGTAGTAATACCAGCTGTCAAAAAGACATTTAAGTTGATAAATTTGCGAAAATTCAATATTAGGGAAGCAGGAGTCTATCCGAAACCGAAAAACATGGTAGGGGTCTATGAGACAAAAAAGTTTGGGAACCTCCGTTCTAAAGGATAACATTCATAAAATGGCTGTAGGTAGAGAACCTTAACACAGTGGAGCACACAAGGGGGTGTCCTAGGGATTCAAACCCTCCCCCAAAGCCCTTGAGTTTTTTTTCGATTGATGATAATCCTATATATATATAACGTAAAATTTAATTAAGTACTTGTACTTAACAATTTATTTTATCAATTAATGCTAATTATTGATTCAAATATTTATCTTTACTGTTTTTTGTTAACAAAATCAGAAGAATTAATTGGTGTTGTCTTGAGGTATGATACCACATGAGGGACTTTCAACCCATAGACACCCCCTTGAAAAACTTTTGTGTGCGCTACTGCCTTAACATATATTCGATATCCTTAAACAATTAATAGACCAGTTTACTATTCAATTCTGCCATTTGAATATTTTTAAGAATTCGACATTTGAATTTGATTACGAATTTTTCCAAAGTACCGTGTGTATATATATATCATTTGATTTTTCAATAAATCTCATATTATTCATTTAAATAATGAATTATTTTTATGCCTAATTATGATCAAGCGGTCGTGATCGCGAGTTCATGACGAGCATTATCGCAGTTAAATTTCTTGTAACTATAGATCCGCCGAGTAGAGAGGAACTAATGTACATTAAATCTGTCAAGATTCGAAATTCCACGTTGGCGCCGGGTGCAAAATTGAAAAGTGCTTGTTTAGGTTCCGGTTCTCATCACTTAACCGTGACTCAAAATCATGATGACCATCGCCAATCACTTTCGCACTGCTTTTCTATAAGTGTGACCTCCCAACAATCAATCCATCAATCTCCATTTTTATAGAGAATCTCTACGTCCAAAATAAACATGCTCGCCTATAGGTCTAATTAAAAAAAAAGAGGTAGGGGGGTTATTTTATGTATTACACCCTTCTAACCAGTGGCGTAACGGAGAAAATATTCGGCCCCCTCCTGCAGAATCAAGATTTGAGCCTTAAGCCAGATCTTACAAAGGATTGCAAAACCATAACATAACATTGGTTTTGGGCCCCCAAGAATCCTGCATCCATCCTCTTGCTAGGCGGGTATGTGCGTTACACCACCACTTTTAACCCTTCGCAACCTTAGGAGTCGATTTCCACAAAACTCGTTTTTAGCAGATCTCTACTCAACAAAAGAAACATGCTTACCAAATCTAAAGTATGACACTAAAAGTTCAAAAAAACGGGAATTTTTTTTTTGTTTATAACGTTCCCGTATTCCCATAGGAGTCGATTGCTGCAAAGGCGATTGTTAACATCTTTACTCAACAAAAGAAACATGCTTACCAAATCTAAAGTATGTAGGTGAGTGTATATTAACACCGCACTATGAAGCAACAAGCCGGAGATCCCGTGATGATAGAATATCTATAAAGCAACTACTGAAAAAATCTCTTTTTCTTAAAGCTTATTTTTAAGTAAATTGGATTTTTTAGAGCAAGATATACGAGTTGTTATTCAAATTTACGCCTCTTAGAAGTCAATTTACAAACGAAAAGCATGCATTTCTTTAAGTAAAAACGAATCAAAAATTTTAAGTCCCACCAAAGGCAAGTTTTTTTAAAAATAGAAAATATGTAATTATGTTTTTTTTTCGCGAAAATTAAAAAAAAACACCGTAATAGTGATTTCCAGACAGTCCCAATACAGCAGCACAACGCACAACCTCTCAAATAGCCAATTTCAAACAAAAATCCCTCTATGTCCCCACAATTTTCAGTAATTTGCTCCCTTTTTCTTTTTCGTGGAGAATGAAAAAAGTCGTTCAATTTATCCACTGCCAACAGAAACATGAATCATTCCAAAACAGAAAGAAAAAAAAGAAATCGAAAAAAAATCGAAGTTTTCTTATTAAAAAAAATTGAGGGGGGGGGGATTAAAAAAATTAGACGAATCCAATAAATAACCATTCATACAACTAAAGCGAAGGGAACATTACGAAGAGCAGGTCCATTGAGTCACGGAAAGTCCCCCCCCCCGAAACCGGATCCGCCAGCACCCATCTGTCTCTTTTTTTTCTCATTTAGCAAGAAGCTGGCCACTCCTATGATATAATCCTGTGGCCCTATTCACCTTATTTGTTTCTTATCTCTTCGGCAGAAAACACCTGGTACTTAGTTGATGGCTATATTCGCCAGTGATGAGAAGGAAATACACGACGAATATATCACGTTCGAGGAATGTAATGTGGAATGCAACCCCTCCACCGCTTTTTTTTTAATCTTTCGCTTTTGGTGATTTTTTATGCCTCCCCCTCCCCGCCCCAAAATAGACAGCATTTGAAAAATGACTTAGAAAATTAATGATGACACAGACTAAAAACTTTATAAAGATTTCTCTTTTCTTTCCACCCCCCACCCCCTTGCTTGTTCCTGTTCGTTTCTAGTATGCAAATGTACTAATTTCAGCTGATTTGTCAATGTCGAATAAGTTAGAACACATTCACCATTTATAATGTAATGAATCGAGGAAAATACTATAATTTAAAAATATTCAAACAGGTTTTAAAGAATTGTTTTTAAGGGGCTACAGTACCCAGCACAATTTTTTTTTAATGTTTATAAGAAAATATTTGCATGTACCTTGTTCGAACACACATAAAGTGTAAATTTCCGGGGGGGGGGGACATCATTTGTAAACAATTATTTTAAATTTTAAGTTTTTTAAAAATATATTTCTATATTTTAAAATTCCTACTACTGCTACACGTTTTAATATTTGTAAATACTATTTCTTTTTCTAATATTCTTAGAAGTGTTTCTCTCAATTCTGTGCATGGGATTGGTATTATGAAAGACACTTTCACATTAAAAATATTTTTCCTGTCGGACACTATAAAAAAAAAACTATATCTAACTTAGCGGATTCTTCAAAAAAAAAAAATTAAATAAATAAATAATAACTATTCATCTAAATCCTTATTCCAAGCATAAAACGAAAGAAAGCTTTAATGCATCTATACAATGGTCTTATGTTTTGAATTCATTTATATTTGAGGTATATCTCCCAGCAGTGACAAACACAAAAGGGGAGTCAGCCCCCTTGGTTTTTGTTTCGATTGATAAAAATCGAAAAATGTAATTATAATACGTAAAATTTAATTAAGTATTTGTAATGAATAATTAATTTCATTAATTAATGCTAATTACTTATTCAATAATTATTTTTTTACAGTTTTTTGTTCCCGAAAATCCACACAATCAAAAGAATATGTTGGATGGTGTATTGGAGCATGATACGAGAATGGTGGACTTCCGACTCTGGAGCCTCCCCCCCCCCCTGAAAAATTCCTGTGTGCACCACTGTCTCCCAGGCTTTATAAAAAAAAAATTTATACTTCTAGAACTACAACCCTTTAAATTCTTTTGATCTCTCTCTCTTTTTTTAATTTTTAAAAGGGCTATCATTTTTAAACCTGGTGTATAATGCATCCCCGTAAATTTCCATCTATTTTTGGTGTTTAAAGGCAGCGTTATACGACGCATTTTACTGTAATTTTTTTTTCTCACACATTACGTATACATAACAATAAACTTCAATCGATTGGTTTACTGATTTTAGTAGTGTCGCCCTTTCAAGCAACATAAGGGCGACGGGCCTCGTAATTTAGCACAAAGGTCAAAGACCACACATGGGCTGGCAGCCCACCCTTAACTTTCACACAATGCAAACGTTAGGATTCAGAGCCTCGACAGATTTATACCCGCACCAGGAACAACACAATTTCAAGTAACGAAATAGTTTCACAAGAAGCAACAGGCAAGAAACATTTTTCTCGGTCATATACAATCTACACCACTCGTTCCCAGGCCATATACTATACGATCTAAGCCACTGGTTCTCACGCTATATAGGATACGATCTCGCCATTCTGACCTAATGCAAGCTTTCTTTTACAAGTTTTTGTTCAACTTGAATGATATTTTTAGCTCTTCAGGTAACTAAATTCTATTTTACTTTTCAAGTACTTATTTTTCCTGAATTAAAAATTCATTTTTACTACTGGATAAACACATTCTCTTAAAAGTCATACTCCTCGAGACAAGAGCCCGAGAGAGTTATGTGCTTCACAGTAGTGTATATTTTTACACAGACTTCTCTTACATTCTTAAAAACATGCAGACAAAAGCACAGAGGAGTAACCTCTATGGAAAAAATTAAAAATCTGTTGATCTATGGGTAAGTTGAATACCAAACGCCACCCTTCTATATGCCACAGGGGCTCTAAATGTCTATCCCAGTTGTCTTCAAACTTTTTCAACTCCCCTAGAACTTGACGGTGTTTTCGTGGAACCCCATTTCACACTTAGAAGAATGTATCTCAAAATATTTTTTAAAAGAGATCAACATGTTACAGGTACTTTATGTAAAGGCAATTATATAAAAGTAGTATTGCATTTATTATTAAAAAATTGTAAATTAATTTTTAATTTAATTTACTTATTAATAATATCAATTTAAGATCCAAGTGTCACCTATTTGTGTATTATATTTTGTAATATGTGTACTTGCTTTTTTTCACACAAATTGTCTATGTCTATTGAATTTATCTACAGAAACATTTCATATTCTGCATTTTGATTTGTATTTATATTTTGTTTTTGTAGCCACTCACGTTGAAAAATATATATTTCACTAAAACTCAATTCTCGGAATTGCATTAAAATGTTTATAGCTGTGTGAGAAATACTGAGTATTTTTCATAAATTTGCAACCTAAAATTTAGGTGCTCTTCTTGCTCATATTTAGATTTTAACATCAAATCGGTTCATAAGTTGTTTCCTCTCCTTCATTATAGATGTTTTTTCCCACAATTGCAAAATGGTGCATTTTCCATCAGAAAATTACACTGGTGTGCAAAACTTAAGCAACAATGTAAAAATTTAGCAGATAGCCATGAAATTGCAGAAAAGGAGGTCTGGAGATCAGTACAGTGAACACGTAAGTCAGTAGAAACGTCATGCGTATGCAAATATCAGGAACGAAACGTCAGAAGCGATGTGAGCGTACGCAAAACGCGTGATGTCGGCGCGCGCTGCTCAACAGTAGAATAAAATGAAGGACGGAGACGCAATTCAACATATTCGCTGCAAGTGCCAGTGAGTCAGTTCGTGAAATATGGCTAGAAGAAATCACCTGGACGACTTCACACGTGGAAGAATGATCGGAAAGCTGGAGGAGGGGCGTACTGTCACCAGTGTAGCTGCAGAGTTCGGAATCAACAAAAGTGTCGTTTCGCGCGCTTGGAAAGCGTTCCAAACCACAGGTACAGCTGTTAGAAAGGTTGGTGGTGGCCGCCCGAGGACGACAACTGCAGGGGATGACCGATATATCATCCTGCAGGCGAAAAGAGGTCGACAGCAGTCAGCAAGCGCCATTGCTCAGAAACTCTGTACAGCAACGGGTCGACAAGTGTCGCGGTTTACTGTGGCCAGACGCCTTCACAAAGGGGGCCTATTCGCCCGCCGTCCTGAACGCTGCCTCCCGTTGAAAGTTGGCCACCGACGCCACCGTTTACAGTGGGCCAGAGAGCACAAAAACTGGACAACTGATCAATGGAGTCGTGTCCTCTTTACGGATGAGAGTCGGTTCAGTACCAGAAGCGATTCTCAACGCGTTTTGATTTGGAGAGAGATCGGGACCCGGTTTTATCCCAGTAACATCAAAGAAAGACACCGTTACGGTGGTTCTGGAGTTCTTGTCTGGGGATGCATTATGCTGAACGGGCGAACTGAGCTTCACGTTTTTGACAGAGGGTCTGTAACCGGGGATCTCTATTTTGAGGAGGTACTTCTTCCTCATGTGCGTTTGTTCCAAGGTGTCATTGGCCCAGACTTCATTTTTATGGATGACAATGTACGGCCACATCCAACTCTTGCTGTTGAGGAGCTGCTGGAAAGTTAAGATATCACTCGAATGGGTTAGCCAGCATGCTCCCCAGATTTAAATTCCATCGAAGATGTGTGGGATGCTTTGGGGAGACGTACTGCAGCACGCTTACATCATCCGGAGAACAACCAACAACTCAAACAGATGTTGATTGAGGAATGGGCACTCCTACCTCAAGAAATGTTGCACCAGCTGGTTCTGAGTATGCGGAGACGGTGCGAAGCATCCATTGTAGTGAGGGGAGGGCATATACCCTATTAAGGAACATCTGCTTGTTGTTCTTCCAGTTGGATAGACAATCATGAGTCACGATACTATGCATTCAATAAAGCTTGTTTTTGTTTGATTCCATACCGTATGCGTTGCATTCCTTTTTCAGCGCCGATGCTTTCGTCATGCTTTAAGTATATAATACTCTCCCTCATTTCAGAATTTCATGTCTCTCAGTTGATTTTTCGTGAAGTTATGGCAATAAACCCACCTGTTGCTTAAGTTTTGCACACCAGTGTATTTAGTTAAGCAAGACACTGTGTTAATTAACGAGAGCAAAATTATCTCGTGGAACCCAAGATAGTAAACAAATTGAATATTTACAATCTAGTGGGAAAGCATATACACAAAAATAAACAAAAGTTTAAAAAATGTTGTAAAAAATAAAGTTTATTATATATAAATAAAATTTTCAGTTTTAAAGAATAGGATGAGTTTTAGAGATACCTGTTATTATACAAACTTCATAGAAGTAATTTTGCATACATATTCATAGATTTCTTTTCGATTTTTTATTGTGACTCGTGAAACCCCTAGGTATGCCTTGTGGAAGGAACCCCAGGGTTCCGTGGAGCACAGTTTGGAGACCACCGGGCTATCACAACGACTAAAATATATGGTTAAGGCTTGCATACCAGCTAATAGCTTGATAAAAATTGATCTAGCCAAAAAAAAAAACGTACTTTCCTGAAGAAGTCAATTATACATATTTCCCCTTCAAGTGATAAATAATGATATTTTTCTATTATTCATAAAGTATTTTTAATTGTAACTTATTTAAATTCAAATTATACATAGCAGGAAAGAACGAGCAATGTTTTAATACTAAATAAAAAATATTACAGCGAAGTAATAGGAATTTAAGTGTCCACAAACTTGAAAGACAGGGGAAAAATACTATTTTAAACAATATTAACAAACATGAGAGTCCCCCCCCCCTTCGATTGGTGATAATATCTGTACCAAATTATTGTCGTCCTTGAACAATACGACCTGCATCTGTTTTCTTCAAAACTTATTTTTATAAAAAAAAAAAAACATGCTTTATAAATTTGTTTTATGTTACTTTTCTATTCTTTTCACCATGATGAAATAATACTGATAATAACATATTTTTTACTTTTATTTTATATAACTCTTAAATATAAAGGAATTCTAATTACTAAATAGTCGTATATTTTATTTATTCTTTGGCTCATAGCAATACTTTTAGCCTCTACCAGGGAGTTTTTATTGTGCATATTTAAAGTAATACAATCTATTATTACACTTTTATATTTAAAAAAAAAACTAAAAATCAGTCAACTAGTTTTTCGCTATACATAAAACCGAAGATTAAAATTCGAAATTTTATCCGTTTTCTGCAAACCCTATATATAATCTAAATCAATGGTTCTGAAATTACGATGCGCATACCCTTAAAAATACAAAAACGATCCTGGGGCTCTTTTTACAGGGGAGGGGGGCGGACTAACTTACATAGGACTGAATATTTCTTATGAATAGTTCACAAAGAATATATTCAACGCAAAATTATTCATAGGGAACAATATTCAAAATACTTGGATGAATCATTGAGACAGAAATTATTTTATATAGAAAATACAAATTAAGTAACGTCCCACTGTTCAGCTACACGAGGGCTTTGGGGACGGTCCGCGTAATTT